>JAJOOS010012050.1:0-52677 GCA_029582725.1 Solanum chiquidenum
TTGTTTCTCTTGCTCCCTTAGTCCCGATTTCCCCCTTGATTATGCTTATCGCTTATGGTCATTTTATTTGCTTCCGCGACCAAGGATGTGTTATGATATGCTATGAGGCTTGTTTGGGGTTCCTTCGGGTTCCCCATTCGCCGGTCACGTCTAGGACCTAGGCTTGGGTCGTGACAGTAGCGCTTGATTTTACGTCGCGGCATGACACAGACCCCTTGATTATTCAGATTTTGATCAAGACCCCATCTCTCTATCACCTTATTGACACTCTCAGTTTTCCCTAAGTAGATCTTTATCCACTGTTTGTTCACCTTGAAACTCATTCCTTACTTGTTCTCGAGTTCAACCGCTCCATATGAAAATACTTGAGTTACTTTGAATGGCCTGGTCCACTTGGACTTGAGCTTTTCAGGAAACAAGCGCAACCTTGAGTTAAATAATAGCACCAGATCACCGACAACAAATTCGTGCTTGTCGATCTTTTGGTCATGGTACTTCTTCATCTTCTCCTTGTACAAGGCTGAACTTTCATATGCTTTTAGACAAAACTCATTAAGTTCATTCATCTCATTCATTCTTTGACTCAATGCGGCGCCCCATCCAAATTCAGCTTCTTGAGTGCCCACATCTCTTTATGCTCTAGCTCTACATGCAAATGACAAGACTTCCCATATAAAATTTGGTATAGGGACATACCAATGGGAGTTCTGAATGCAGTGCGATAAGCCCATAGAGCATCATCAAGCCTTCTTGACCAATCAGTTATGTTGGCATTTATAGTCTTCGCAAGGATTTGCTTTATCTCTCGATTTGATACTTCAACTTGCCCACTCGACTGCGGATGATAAGGAGTTGCTACACTGTGGCGAACATCATACCTCTCAAGCAACACCTTGAACAACTTATTACAAAAGTGAGAACCTCCATCGCTAGTGATTTCCCTTGGTGTACCAAATCTAGAGAAGATGTTCTTTTTCAGGAATGCGGTGACACTTTCCTTCATTGTTTAATTGCGCAATTGCTTCTACCTATTTAGATACATAGACAACTGCCACAAGAATATACTTCATCCCATTCGAAGTCACAAATGGACCCATGAAGTCAAGACCCCAAAGATAAAAAGCTCAATAACCAGTATTAAGTTTATTGGTAGTTCTTGCTTCCTTGAAATTCCTCCTTCACGCTGGCAAAGATCACAAGACTTGGTGAGATCCTGAGCATCTTGGTGGATGGTAGACCAGTAATACACACACTGTAGAATTTTATGGGCAGTTCGGATACCACTATGGTGCCCACCAACAGGCTATGAATGACACACCTCTAGTATACTAATCATCTCAACCTCGGGCACACAACGACGAATAATCCCATCAGCACAAAAATGAAACAAGTAAGTCTATTCCAAAAATAATTTCTTCACATCAGACATGAACTTTCTCCTTTGGTGGAATGACAAATTTGACGGCACCAAATCACTTGCCAAATAGTTGCAAAGTCTGCAAACCAAGAGATAAGGTCATAAGAAGCAGCCAATACCTGTTCATCAGGTAATACATCATTAATCTCAACTCCATCATCAAGCTTGATCATAGCTTCCTCCTATAATCTGGATAAGTGATCGACAACATAATTTTATGTTCCTTTCATATCTTTCACCTCAGAGTCGAACTCTTGCAACAATAACACCCTTCGAATCAATATCGGTTTTGGATCCTTCTTAGCAATAAGATACCTCAATGCAGAATGATCAGTATGCACAATAACCTTAGTACCAAGCAAATAGGATCTAAACTTCTCGAATGCGAAAACCACAACAAACAGTTCCTATTCAGTCACATTGTAGTTCTTTTGAGAAACATTCAAAGCTTTGCTCACATAGTAAATAAGAGGAATAAATTTCTCTCGCCTCTGCCTTAATACTACGCCAAGTGCTACCCTACTTGCACCACACATCAGTTCAAACGGTTGTCCCAAATCCGGTGAAATAATGACTGGTGCAGACACTAACTTATCTTTCAACTCCCTAAATGCTTTCAGACAAGCATCATCAAACTCAAATTTACACTCCTTCTCGAGTAACTTGCATAATGGGTGTGCAATTTTAGAGAAATCATTTATGAAGCTCCGGTAGAAACCTGCATACCCAAGAAAACTTCTAACACCCTTTACACAGATGGGTGGTAGAAAATTTTCTATTACCTCAACTTTAGCTCTATCCACTTCAATACCTTTCTGCAAATTCCGATGACCCAGAACTATACCCTCTTTGACCATAAAGTGGCATTTTCCCCAATTGAGCACAAGATTGCACTCTTCCCACCGTTTTAGCACCTCAGCCAAATGAGTCAAATAGTCATCAAACGAGTCACACACTATAGAGAAGTCATCCATAAATACCTCTATTGTGTGCTCCACCATATCAGAAAATATAGAAATCATGCATCGTTGAAAGGTCACCGGAGCATTACATTACCCAAATGGCATTCTCTTGAATGCAAAGGTCTCATAAGGACAAGTGAAAGTGGTCTTTTCTTAGTCCTCCAGAGCTGTGGAGATCTGATTGTAGCCCGAATACCCATCTAGAAAACAATACCAACCCTTTCCAACGAGATGATCTAGCATTTGGTCCATGAACGGCAATGGGAAGTGGTCTTTCTTAGTACATGCATTCAACTTGCGGTAGTCGATACACTCTCTCGAACCGATTACCGGCCTCATTAGGACAAGCTCATTGTTAGCATTGGGAACCACAATGACTCCTCATTTCTTTGGCACACATTGAACTGGGCAGACCCAAATACTGTCAGCAATAGGATATATAACTACATCATCTAACCACTTAATGATCTCCTTTTTTACAACCTCTTGCATTGGGGGATTTAATCTCCTTTGATGCTCAATACTTGGCTTGCTGTCCGGCATGAGTTGAATTTTGTGAGAACAAATGCCCGATGGGATCCCAATAATGTCTGTAATAGTCCATCCTATAGCCCTTTTAAACTACTTCAATACCGATATCAAAGCCTCTATTTGCCCTTCACTCAAGTCGGCAGTAATAATAACAGGCAAAGTTCTATTTTGTCCCAAGAATACATACCATAAGTGGGATGGAAGAACCTTACGTTCTAGTTTTGAAGGCTTATCAACAGATGGTTTTGCTGGTGGGGTGTCTCGATTCTTCATAGTTTATTCCAATCGCTTTGGTTTAAAATAAATTTGGGACTCATCAAGTGCAGCAACTAGCTAATCATAGTCATGAATACCATCACTGTCAAAATTTATCATCACAGCTTCTAGTGCCTCAACACCTAACCTCTCTTCAATGGACACTTCTGATTCTTTATCCACAGTATTATTGACAACTGATACAGACTTAAGATCACTTTCATGCTTCATAGACCCACAGATGTTAAAAGTTACCTCCTCATTGTTTAATCAAAACTTCATTTGCCCTCTCTCAAGTTACTTAATCGATATTGCATGAGCGTCAACTTTCTGACCAATTCCAGATAAATCATTACGCATCTCCTTCACATTGTCATCTATCACATCAAATCTCTTCATAATCTTCTGAATCATATCTTTAATGCGAGTCATACTTGTGCCAGCCTCTCTATTACCAGGTGGAACATAGGGACCACTCTTCTCATTTCTGTTGCCATAGTTGTTCCAGTTGTACTTGTTATCGCGGTTGAAGTTCCCATCTTGGACATAATTTTCATCACAGTTGTAGTTACCATGGTTTCGACCTTGGTTTCTTTGACCTTGGCGCCAATTATCTGAATTGGAACCTTGGGAGTTGGTTCGGAAACTCCCCGTCTGATAATTCACCAAATTTGCATCCTCCTCATAAAAGTACTCGTCAACCGGCGGTGGTGGAACTCTAGGTTGATAATTTACAACATTCACTTTCTCTGCACTTCCACTCACATGCTTTAATACCAAGCCAATTTTTGTCCTCATTTGGGCAATCTCCTCACGAATATCAATATTTGATTGACTTGGATTCGCCATAAGATCCTCCGGCAGTAGTATCTAGTACAACCTTTCCATTGTCATCATGTTCTCTGTAGAAGTACTCTTTCAGTGACTCATCATCTATGTGGTGGTTCGACACACTCCTCATTAATTCAGTGAATCTATCCCATGAACTACTTATCGACTCTCCAGGTAGTGCCACAATGTTGTTTAGTTTATCCTTGAGATTCAATTTCTTGGACACCAAAAAATATCTCGCCATAAACACGTTGTACAACTGGTCCATGTATAGATTGAATTTTATGGCAGCTCAAAAAGCCATACTACAACATCACCTGTCAACGAGAGTGGGAATACTCTCAAACTTATTACATCCATGTCCAAGTCTGGTCATCCCACACTACTCATGTAGACACTTTTCAATTTAGTCATGTGAGCATATGGATCTTCCGAAGGTAACCCAGCAAACAACCCTCTTGATGTAAGCATTTACATGAGACTGCTGGTCACCACAAAAGAATGTCACGGAGATAGTGGAAGAAGAACAATAGCTCTTGTTAACTCTACCAAATCATAGTCAACCCTATAGTTATCTCGAACTCTCGGTGATGGTTGGTTTTGCACCCTTTCTATATTTTTGATTAGATGACCACCCTGAACCTGATCGGGCATATTTACGACTCCAGGGGGTTGAAAACCAGCTCATTCCCCTTGACACTCTCCGATGGGATCATTGTGTACCTCAAGATTTATGCCTCTTCCAACAATTCTTCTCAATGTTCTCCTCAATTCCATATCGTAGGAGTCAGGGGATTGCCTTGACTCCGTGTACTTGGCATACACTAGTGGTAAGACCTGTAGAAAATAAAAAACAAAACAACAACAAAAAATCAGGAAATATTGACTAAAGTTCAATATTGAAGTTAGTTTAATCTAAAAGTTGTATTCTCTGGCACAGATGCCAAAATTTGATATGCCCAAATTACACCTCCCGAAAGAAGTATAAGCGGTCATTGCCAAATAAAGAACCTTACTTTTAGGTTAGGGCCGATCCCACGAGGAATATGATTTAGACTTAAGCTAACTTACAATTATCTACGTTTAGTCAAATTATTTCAGAGAAAAGTAACAAAGGGGGGTGGGGAGTGGGGGGTGGGGAGGGTTAAGTAAAAAAACAATTTGTTGATTTGTATCATTTAGTAACAAGTAAATAGGATTTGCAGTTTTTAGATATCAATATGAGATGAAAACTAGGGCATATGTGTTCCCCAAAATCTCTTAACGCAGTATTGCTAATAATAGTAACTCTATCCTACTATTTGATATGCAAGGTTTATAAGTTGGGTACCCCAAAGTGATTGGTCCCCAAAGTAGGGAATTTCACCACGCAACTTGGTCTGTCTACGGGTGTGTGCTTTACTAACCCTTACCTTTATCCCCAGATTATCCCTCGCGCCAATTGATTAAGGTATTATCCCTCACATCAATTGATTAAAGTAAGGCCAATAGATAGCAACTAAACTTAACTAAATCTTTGTTTTTTAATATTTTTCTCATTCATTACCTCCTTGGTCTGACAAGTAGGAACGAGGTGGGTTCTAACGCTGGCCATTGTTAGAAAGCATTCTAAATGAAAGGATTAACAATACATGCATAAACACTATTCTAGAATTACTTATTTATTAGTCATATGTTGTTAATTGCTCATGGTTCCCACAACCCTAGTTGTGGATTTAGCTACTCATGCTTGAGAATTCAAAATTCATATTATTGTTAATAATAAGAATCATGAACTTACAATCAAAGTAGATGAATACTGAAATCTTGAATTGAAAATCGAAAGCAAATCGCATAAACGAGCTTCAAGAATTAAATTGCTAAATTGTTTGCAAAATAATTCCAAAAGCTTAGAACAATAGTTTCCAAAAAGGTCTAACCCCCAAAAATGTAAATTACAACTTGTTTTTATAGTAGACAAGTCCTAAACAAAGTAGGAAAAAGAAATAAGGAAAATTTGGTTCGAACGCGGTTTTGAACAACAACACGAACGACAAACTGTGAATCAACCTACAGTTTGTAGTTCACCTCCGTGGATCAACAGTTGGTCAAAGTTTCAGGATCTTCAAATGACATTTTCCACCTATGTTCCATGGATTGGATTATGGTCCGTCCTTTTCCTTCGTGGTTAAAGTAGTGGAACTCAACTCCTTGATCAAAGCGATGGTCGTGTAGGATGGTCCGTCATTCAAGCTACGGGGTGTTGTTTGCCTCTGTGGTTCGATACTTAGTCAGACTTCCTTGAACTCACATCTATGCCTCCCCACCTACGTCCCGTCAACTGAACAACGTTCCATGGTTGGGCTTCGTCAACTGTTGTTTCTGCCATTTTTAGCTCTTGTCTCACTTAACCGCTCCAAACCCATTTCCTCCAAAAATTACATGAAAGCACCATCATATCTAATAACAAAATGCCCAAGACTCACATAAACTCCAAGTGAGATACATCAAAAATACCGCAAACTCACGATATATCAGTCCCCAAATAAAAAATGTGTTGCTCCCAAATGCACACGCAAGTGTACATGGTCACACAAGTAATATAGTTGCTCTAAAAAGGGCGGATTGTCGAACCCAAAGGACATTTGGTCAATATTTATCCAACTTTCACTAATACCCCAATTGAATGCAAGTTTAACTCAAGAGTTTGATTTTTATAAAAAACAATTGTAAGAAATTGAGAATTAAAATAACAAAGAAGATTCAAGCTCAAATTGGTTGTTAAAAATAATTTAGGCAATTTCGGGATTGCATTGTACCAAGAATTTATGCTTCACATCTCTTTCATGGATTTCAGATGGTCATCCAATTACTAATTTATAAACTTAATCTTATGATCATGGTCTTCCGACCTTAATCACCTACATTAGGTATAATCTAACTACATCATTGAGCGAAGATGGATTGAATCATGTACAAAGCATTTAAGCTATTGTCTTGTTGTGTAACCATAAATGGAAACTTGGTATATCCCTATCCTAGACAAAATTTCATTCAAGTGATATGCAAGAAAAGAACATGCTCTGTGTATCCCATGTTCTATACCTCTATTCCTCTCCGAATTTCAAACTTAGACAATAGATTTATTCAAAATGTTATCAAGCATTGAAATAGTAATATTAGACAAAAAATATAATTTATAATGATAACAAAATTCATATATAAAATAAATGTTAAAAAAGTATTCATAATTGCAACCCTAAAACAAGGATTCTTAGCTACTCATGCTAATAAAAACCCCAAAGATAATTGTTTTCATGAAATTCAATCTCTAAGAAAAAGTAGAAGAAAAGAAACTATGATGAACTTTAATTCTCTGATCTTGCACTTTAAAAAGAATATGTAAACCAATAAAAGGAGCCTATGGCTCTATTTATAGGGTTTGGGAAAATAATCCATTTTCCTTATTGGATTCGGAATTCTGAAAAATATGGAAAATCATCAAGGATTTATTGGGGTAGCACACCACCAGTGTGCCAACACTGGCAACCAATAGTTGAGCATCTAGCGTGACTGTAACACCTTAGATTTTGGAAAAGGAAAAGGGAAAATCTTTGGGCTACTGTTGTGTTCTACAGGTCTATTTTGGGGGTCGTAGAAGCTTCAACAAACCGTAGAAGGCATCCGTATAAAGTGGGTTAAATAATTTTCAAAATCTAGTCCAGTACCTCTTTCTACGATTCACTAGGACGACCTGTCAAGTGATCTACTAGTCGTAGATGAATATCGGAGGTAGGTCCCAGAATTAGTGAAATTTTATGGCCAAAGTTGAATTCTACGGCTAGGGTCTATAGGCCGTAGGAAGTCCTATGGGTCGTAGACAGGTCTCGGCAATTTTTTAAAAATTTAAGGCTTCTGAACTTTTTTATGGTTGAACAGGATGGTCTGTAGAAAGCCCTACGTATCGTAGGTCCAAACAATAGGATGTTTCGGCAATTAATTTTTAGGGGATTCTGGGTCTTTTCCTAATTTTTTTATGCCTATAGTATGTCATTTTTAATTCAACCCTAAGTTTTATATAAAGCATTTAATCCCCTAAACTACCCACTTTAAAGTCATTCCCCTAATTCCGCAAAATCCGACCAAATTCATTCTTCCAAATTCCCTCCCAACCAAAAGAAGGAAAAAAATAAGCTAGGGTTTATTCAAGTGCATCAATTCACCATTCATCTTGGGATTTGAGTAGAAAGGTATGTGGGTATTCAACCCGGTGGCACCATGTTTTGATTAAGATTATTGTGGATCGTATGCAAAGTCAACTCATTTCATTCCTGTCAATGTTTCTTATTCGGTGGAATATTATGCTAAGTTGTATTTAAGGGAAATTTTTAGTTTTCATAAGGTGCCCCTATCCGTTATCTTCGATGGTGGTACTCAATTCACTTCCCAATTTTGAAAGTCTTTCCAAAAAGGTCTTGGTACCCGAGTTAAGATTAGAATGACCTTTCATACTCAAACCGATGGGCCATCGGAGCATACTATCAAAACTTTGGAAGATATGTTGAAAGCTTGTTTGATTGTTCAAGGATGATTGGGATGATCATTTGTCTTTGATTGAGTTTGCCTATAATAATAGCTATCACTCGAGTATTGGTATGGATCCATTTGAGACTATTTATGGTAGGAGGTGTAGATCGAGGTTGCTTTGATAGGTCTAGAGTTGGTTCATGAGGCAATGGAAAAGGTTCTACTTTTAGATAAAGGTTGAAAATGGCTCAAAGTCGACAAAAGTCCTTTGCCGATGTTAGAATAAGAGATCTTGAGTTTGATGTTGATAATTGGGTTTACTTGAAAATTTCATCTATAAAGGGTGTAATGAGGTTTGGTAAGATAGGGAAGCTTCTTTCCCGTTATGTTGGTCCCTAACAAGTTTGAAGGCGTATTGCTGAAGTTGTTTATGAACTCGATTGGCCTAATGATGTGGCATCGGTGCACATAGTTTTCCATGTCTCTTTGTTGAAGAAATGTGTTGGTGATTCGACATATATTGTACCATTGGGGAGTATTGGTATAAAGGATAGCGGGTTACTACCGGATGTCTCAATATCCTCATCTCTTTTCCTCCGATCTTACTGTAGCTTGAGGTATTTAATTTCTCATGGTTCATTCTTGGGTATTCATGTGTCTTAATCATTCCCATGTTTCTATATGCACGCATGTTGTTTTATGAAATGATGTTTGAGTATGTTTTAGCTTGCAGTCGATTTCCTCTTTGATTATATGCATTAATATGATTGCAATAATGTTGGGTTGTTAGATCTCTTCACCAACCCTCTTTATGTTGCCTTGAGTCCCATTTGAGGAAGAATGTTCCCAAGGGGGAGAAATTATAACAACTCAGATTTTGGAAAAGAAAAAGGGAAAGGGAATATTTTTGGGATATTGTTGTGTTCTAAGGTCCATTCTACGGGCCGTAGAAGGTATCTTTAGAAAGTGGGTTAAATAATTTTGGAAATCTTCTCCCAGTACCTCTTTCTACAATTCCCCACGATAGCCCGTCAAATAATCTATGAGTCATAAATGAGTGTCGTAAAAAGGTACCACGCTTAGTGAAATTTTGAGGTCAAAGTTGAGTTCTACGATTAAAGTCTATGGCCCGTAAGTCTCGTCAAGATTTGTCAAAATTTAAGGCTTTTGAACTTTTCTACGGTAAACAGGATGGTATATAGAAAGCCCTACGAACCGTAGGTCCAAACTGTAAGAAGTTTCGACAGTTAATTTTTAAGGGCCTTTGGGTCTTTTCCTAATTATTTTAAGCCTATACTATGTCGTTTTTTATTCTATCCTAAGACCTATATAAAGAATTTAAGTCCTAAAACTACCCACTTAAAATCCATTCTCTTAATTACCCAACATCAAACAAAATTCACTCTCCCAAATTCCCTCCCAACCTAAGGAAGAAGAAGAAGCTAGGGTTTATTCAAGTTCCGCAATTCTCCATTCATCTTGGGCTTTGAGTAGAAAGATATGTGGGAATTCACTCATACAATACATTCCTTTATGGGGTCCCCAAGGTTTTCAATTGATCAAATTAGGGTTCTTCCATATTCTACATGGGTCACATCAAATTATGATTTTTATTTCTAACTAAGTCTTCTAATTCATGATTTAATGTTAATACATAATATTTAATTGAAATTATATGGACCCATGCATGATTGATGATTTTCAACTATGAACCTATAAGGAACCCATGAACCTATGAACTGTGAATTTCGGAATATTATGAATTTCTTATGAAAATGATGTTTATAATGATAGGGTTCTTTTAGATGAAAGTATCAATGTTATTGTGAAAGGTCTTATCACATATGAATATGATAATGATTATGAAAAGTATTTCTCACATATGGATTCACATTGGTGAAAGTTTTTCTCGCCTATACATGAATTTTAATTTAAGGAGATATTCTATGTTTTGTTCTTTAAAATGGGTATTTGTATTGATTATTGCCTTTCCTATGTTGTAAATAATATTTGACTTTTATCTATTCCGTTAGGATTTAGACATAGCACCGAGAAGGCTTTGAGGTGGAGACTCAAAAAGGGTAGTCGCAACCTCTAATTCCTAACTATGTGCCCCTGTAGGATTTTCTTAAATGACCTAGCTTGCGGATCCACTTTAGCAAAAAGTTGATGTGTACGGGTTCTACCTTGACAAGTAGAATCCCCTTCTTTTGATATGAGGGATATACCAGATTCCATGATATAGCTCTCATGGTCTTATTATCGATTAAACCTAATATCTCACAAAATGAATATGTTTCTTCAAAGCTTTCTTATGTCTGTTTTTTCAAATGCATTGACCATATCTGATGATTTTTATATAGTTCCTTCTTTAAGATTTTAAATGTTCAATATTAGTCATGCATTACATGTTTTAAGATGTTCATGCTACCATGTCTATTTTATGTTTATTGTCCCATACTTAGTACATTCCATGTACTAATGCATACATGTGCCAGCATTTTCTCATTAAGGTAGGACCTGGCGCTCCCACTTCTCACACTTGTGGGTAGTGGATCATTCGATCAATTTTAAGATTTAGTGAGTCCTCACATTTCGAGGACTCAGATTCTTTTAATTTCTTTATGTATTTATTTTGTTTTGGATGAAGTACGTAGTGTATGGGTTACGTCCCAACCACTTCTTTCATGTTAGATGGCTTTTTGAGACTATGTTAGATTTATGTTTTTTCAACCTTTTTTTTCATATAAGATTGCTACTTTTGAAATCTTTATTTCTATTTTCTCATATAGTACATGCTAAGTGGCTTGTGTAGGGACTTTCGGGATTCTATAGGCCATGTTACACCAAGGTATACTTTTGGTCGTGATAGCACGCCTACAGTGCGCTAACCTAGGGCATCTAAAATGTTGCCCCTGGTGCAGCGCACCAGTACTGCGCTTATCCTGAGTAATTTAGGGTTTGGGGTGATGCACCAGCATAGCGCCCAAGCCAAAAAAAGTCTTTTGTGATTTCTTCTGTGTGCTCCTTTGAGTTTTGTCCACACATTCCTCCTATTCTCTCACTCCCAAGTATTGCTTTCCTTTCGAATTTCGTACATTTCTTAATCATAGATCTTATTTCATTTTTATCACAATATCCATTAAAATATAAAAAATAGAATAAAGAATGCTCTTAAAATACAAGATACATGTGGGTAAAATATAGTAAATTGACATATAAATATGCCCAAGATCACGTTGTATCTTACTTTTCATATCAACCATTTGTTGGACAAGTTGTGCAATCACCTTCTGTTCTAAAAGATAGGATCACTTATAACAAAAGCAGTCAAACCAACATTCTCACTATATCCCTTGAAAAGACTTTGATCAAGGAAGAAATCTTTGGAGACTTTAGACATTGTGGATTATGGATGTTCAACTAGCTCCTCAACACAAATCAGATGTAATTACCTGATAATATAAAAGAAAAAAAACAACAAACAAAAAACTCAAAAGATAAACATGTTAGTCTCCGTAGATGATAAATAATACAAAATATCACACATAGGGCGGCAAACAAAAGAGTTGTTTTATTCGAAGATAAACTAGCCCATAGGTATAGAAAAATGACTAAATAGACAATAATTTGTATATTTAATTCCATGATTAGTGAATCGGGATGGTTGATTTGATTTAAGCCAAGGTCCTCTTACATCTTCAAATGTTGTACTTCTAATTTTGGTTGATATGAAAGTCTAATCTCCTTGCAAGAGTGAGAAAAAAATTAAAATTTCTCAAATAGAGGGACCGAGCCTTGGAAGGTTCCCTACGTATCTCACACATGAGAATTCAGGTCCTACGTAGTTCGACTAGATTGAATCTCTTTTCGATTTAAGATGGTGAATTATCCTTTTTTTCTGAGATGAGAGACTGAAATTTAGGATTTGAAACTAAAGTTTGAATTTTTTTTGGAAAACTATCGACACAAGGAGTATTTGGACGCTCTTTTAATATCGACTTACTATTTCTGCTTCGGAGGTTCTAAACATTTAGTTAAAATGAGTGTACTAGAATGTCTCCAAATAAAGCAACACATTCACACAAACAATCATAACATATAACACGTAGGCACTTATTGTGTGTTCTAAAAGATATGTGACCTTTTTTTGCCAAGGGTAGGTCTAACGATTTGAAGATTGTTTAACGTTATTTGAAAATTTTTGTTGCCCAAAATAATATATTATACAAGCTTTATGAATAAACTAAATAGGAATACATAATAAGGTAAATGAGATATAAATAATCAGTCCTAAACTAAGCCTTCGTGAAAATTCCTTCCTTTTTGGACTTCTTGTCATCTCCATATGCCAACGCCTTTTGGTTGAAATACCAGTTTGTGAAGACCCTTCTTCAACTAGAATAAGCTAGTAAAATAAACTATAAACCCTGAGTCACAATGATTAGATAAATGGTTGTATACATTCTTCAAATTTAAACACATATGTATGACCGTCCATTTAGGTTAGGGGTCAATTTGGACTCAAAGTAGACTTTCTAATGGACCCGACACGCTTTGGGTATTGGGTCATCTTAGGTCAATGCACCAAATTCAGGGATTTGGCTTTGCTTTACGCTAGTTGACTAACAGTAGACTTTATTTTGAAGTGGAACAGTGACCGAAGTGGACAACTTAGATTTGGGGAAGTTAGCGACCATTGACTATGTTGTGGTCAACTCATTTCGCAAGGGAACCTCTAGTAAACATTTGGATTTCCAATGATTCTGACCCACATAATTGTCCTAAGGCTTTCAATTCAAAAAAGTTTGAATTGGCGGGAGAAATGTTTTGAATTCAATGACAGTTTACTATTTAGAATTACACACATAAAGCACCAATAGTAAAGTAATTACAAATTATTACAATCCCTAATCGCTAGTCAGAGAGGCAAACAAGTTTAATGATTAAAAATTAATTTCAACTTTAAGGAAAAATCCAACATTTAAAAAGAGTCGTCTATTAATATTTAATGGAAAATGAAGAAACCATTAACTAATTTCAAAAAGACTTAAATAGGAAAAAAAATCTTTTGAAATGCCAAAGAAAGGGTACAAGGTTCTTATTTCCATTTAGAAGGTTTTACGCACTTATAATGTCCAGTAACATGCAGATACGTACAATTTTAAAACATTATTTGACTAACTTTTGAGAAAATTACTTAAAAGTAAATAAAGAATATTTAAACATTATTTGAAAATTAAAGAACTTAAACATTTGAAATAAATTTTGGAAAGAAATTAAACTTTGTCTAAATGAGTAAGTAAAAGAAATGCAATTAAATAAATTATTACAAAAATGATTTATCTTTAGGAAATTTAATTAAGTTAAGCTAAGCATTCAAAGTTAGAATTGATAAAAAAAAATTAATAGTAAGCAAATAACAATAATAAAGTAAAGAACAATCTCAAACTTGGGCCCTTTTGCCCAAATTCCAAAACTCTTGATCTTAGCCACCCAAACTTGTCTTAAAATACTATTCAAATGGCCTGTTGCATCATGTGTGCATGTCTTTGCCCATTTTAGTCAATTTATCATTGTGTATACAACATTGTATATCCTATTAATGTATATGTTGTATATCCATTGTATATTGATGTATACAACAAAATCTTGGCTCCCCGGACCTGTATCAGACCCATTTCAACCTTTAATTTAGATTTCCTTGCATACATATCAACTTGCATTTCACCCGAACAAGATTAATACCGACTCGATAAAGGATTGTTGGGTTTCAACCCAATCTTAGATGCAAGAAGAGGAAAGGGAGTTCAATGGACTCAACCAGAGGGAGTTCATGCAAAGAAAAATGATGATAATGATAACTTCTCAACGTATGGAAGACTTCACTTTCAAATAGAATAATGCAAATTCTAGTTATATGGATGCAAACTTATCTAAAAATCACAAAATAGTGAGGTTACAATGGAACATGAAGTACAAGTGATGAATAGTAGATATAAACCAGATTATTCCAAATAAGAAATTACCTCAAGTTATCTAGGCATCATAAGAAAACCATTTGAATATAATAAGAAGGCTCTTGAAAAGCCCACATAAACAATCAATAAGGATTGAAGCAGAAAAAAAAGGATTAGAGAAAGGATTAGAGAAAGGATTCCTCCAACATGCAAAAATAGTTCATCATATAAGGATAGGATTATCATAGCCAGGATTTCCAAATATTCACATAAAACAGCGCACAACCCATTTTATGAAAATAGGACTAATTCTTACAACTCGCTAAATTTTTTATAGATTTTACCAAAACACATCATTAAAAAAATGTCATTTGGAACACAGTGAGCATTTGATAAAATAGTAATAGTCATTCACCCATAAAGACATTTAAAGACTATTTAAAAAACCAAAAATCATAAATGAGCATGATGCACATGAGTAGAGGAGCAAACGTCTAGACCGTAAAAGGATACTTAGTTGATACTACATCAAAGCTACAACATTTTTGTGTTATATTTATGAAGAAAACAACAAAGAAGTAACAAAATACATAGCTTTAATGAAAAGTAGTGAACGTAACAAAAAAATTATAGAAGTAAACATTCAGGGAGGTTTCACAACACTTTTAAGGCATAACACATCAAAATAGGCATTCAAGAGAAAATCAGGTTCATAGGAATTAAACCCAAACAAGGCAAAAGAAAATTTGAGGACGTAATCTATTTTTAAATCAAACACCCATAAAATACATACATATATTCAAATCATATTCAAATTAAAAAAATATAGAGAAGAAACACGCATTATCATTGAAAAAAATACAAGTATACAACTATTTTAAGAATAACTAGTATTTGATCAAGCAAAGAAACATTGATACAAATAATTCTGGTAGACAGTAACCTAAAGCTAAAGCATAGAAGAGAGCTAATAAAGAAGCAAGGAGGCATATTTTTTTCGGAGTAGTGACAGGTGAGACAACGAATACAAGAGTAAATTCGACCACAACAAGCTCATCCTAGAAACGAAGAGTCAACGCCGAGCTCAAAAGAGATCTAAGCTTCTAGTTCCTGATGATATTTTAGGGATTTGAAATGCTCCTTAACGACCTTTTCAATGAAAAAGGTATGTATTTATAGAATGAATTATTGTATTTTTAGGGGGATAAAAGTTTTCTCTTATTCGAGGGAAAAGCCATCCAGAAATAGGGAAGGGAGAGGAATTTATATAGGGGAAATTGGAATTGATTTGGGGGGAATAGGTGGGAATTCACTTAAATTTGATTTTAAATTCAAACCTTCCTTGGAAGATAAGTCTAGACGAGCTGTTGTATGAATTTAACTAATTTTCGATGGATTGAGAACGGGAGTCGTCTAATTCTCTGATGAAGGAAGGAGGAGAAATGGAATTTCTCCATCCAGGACGAGTTCAAGAATGTTCTCGTGTAGAGAGGATAAGGGAGAGATGAGAGGTGTAGCACCTCGAATTTCAAAAATGAAATAGGTTGCATGAATTTTGGCCACTGGTGTAGGTCTATGAGACCAATCTATAATATGTAGAAATTTCTACGGATCGTTGACAAATCTCATAGAATTGGGAAAATATTTTTTGAAAATAAAGTCCCAATACCCCATCCTATGATCAACTAGGATGGTCCGTCAACTGTTCTACGAGTTATATATGTGTCTCGTAGGTAGGTCCAAGACTAAGTGAAATTTTGAGGTCCAAGTTGAGTTTTATGGTTAGGGTCTATGGACCACAGGAAGTCCCACAGACCATATAAGGGTTCCACCAAAAGTTGGGTTATTTTAAGGTCCAGTACTTGGTCTACGGTTGACCAATACAGACCATAGAAAGTTCTATGGTCCGTAGGTCACAGTCGTAGACCAGTTTCGATAGTTATTTCTTAAGGACTTTTGGGTCTTTTCCTAAATATTTCAAACCTATACTATGTCGTTTTGGCCCCTACTCTAAGACCTATATAAAGCTTTCAAGTCCTAAATCTACGCACTTTAAACCCATTCTCCGATTTTCCCAAGACCCAACCAAATTCTTTCTCCCAAATTCCCTCTCAACTTAAGGAAGAAGAAAAATCTAGTGTTCATTCAAAGGTTTTCGATTCACCATTCATCTTGGGCTTTGAGTAGAAAATTATATGAGTTTTCACCCATGGAGTCCATTCCTCCATGGGTCCCCCAAGGTTTTTCAATTTCTCAATGCATTTTCAATTGATCAAATTAGTATCCTTCTTAGTTGTACATGGGTCTCATTCAATTATGATTTTTATTTTTGTTTAAATCTCCTATTACATTATTTAAATGTAATTACATGATATTTATTTGAAATTATATGAACTCAAGCATGACCCATGACTTTTAGGTATGAACTTATGAAAAACTCATGAATCCGTGAACTATGGATTCTGAAGGAGAATGCATGTCTTAAGAAAATGATGTTAATGATGATAGGGTGATTTTATATGAAAGTGTTAATGTTGTAGTGAAAGATTTTCTCACATACAAATATGATTATGATTGTAAAAGTTATTTTCTCACATATGGGATCAGATTGGTGATAGGTGTTCTTACCTATGCTTGAATTGTAATTTAAGAAGTTGTTCTATGTTTTGATCCTTAAGATGTGAATTTATATTGATCATTGCCTTTCTTGTGTTATAATGATATTTGATTTTATCAATTTTGTTGGTATTTAGACTTAGCACCGAGAGGGCTTTAAGGTGGAGGCTTGATTAGGGTAGTATCTAGTAGCAACCTCTAGTCCCTAACTACGTGCCCTCGATGGATTATCTTAAATAACCTAGCTAGTAGATCCACTTGAGTAAAATATGATATGTACGATTCTACCTTGGCAAGTAGAATCCCCTTCTTTCGGTATGAGTGATATATCGGATTCCATGATATAGCTCGTATAGTATTGTTGTCGGTTAAAGCTAAATATCCCGCAAAACCAAAAAGTTTCTTCAAAGCTTTCCTATGTCTCTTATTTTGAAATGTATTGACCATATCTTATGATTTATACGTTATTGCTTCTTTCAACCTTTAAATGTCTAAATGTTGGTCATATCTCATATGTTCAATCTCTTCATGCTATTATGTCTATTTATGCATATTTCCCCATACTTAGTACATTTCATGTACTAATGCATACTTGTGTGTACATTGTCTCATTAATGTAGGGTTTGACCCTCTCACATCGTGGCTAGTTGATCATTCTATCAAATTCAAGAGTTGGTGAGTCCTTATGCTCCGAGGACTGAGACACTTTTACTTGCTTTACGTCTTTCTAATTTTTGGATGATGTGTGTGGTGTATGGATTACGTCCCAACCACATCTTTTGATGTTTAGATGCCTTGTTGAGACTATGTTAGACTTCCGCGTTGTCAAACACTTTTATGATATGTAAATACTTCTTTTGAAATCTTTATTTCTATTTTCTTGTATGATTTATACTAAGTGACTTGTGTAGGGCCTTTTGAGGTTCAATACGTCATGCCATACCTAGGGTATACTTTGATCGTGACAAGACGACACATCGATTTTGTGAAGCTTTTGGGGTTTGGGTCATTTGAGGAAAAAGACATAAGGAAATGGGTTCGTGTAACAACCCGTAAACCGAATAGGTGAAACTAGAGCCTAACATGTGTGTGTTTGCGTTGGTGTAAGGTTTAAGGGTGTTTAATGTTGTTCCGAGCTTTGGTTTAGGGGTTTAGGGGTCAAACATCAAGGTATGACTCCCCAAGGACCACCTTAGGGGTCCTTGAGGAGGACCCTTAGTCTAACCCCCAAGACCCCAAAGAACCATTAAAGTCACCAAAAGTTTGGTGACCTACGGAAAGGGACCACGCCCCGTAGGTACATCCACGCCCCGTGGATGGCCTCCGTAGGTCAAGCCCCCTACTGCCAAGCTGCATCCCCAGACCACGGACCAACAGGACGGTCCATTAGTGGACTCACGGTCCGTGAGTCTAGGGCGTGGTTCACTGCCTATGTTGCTGTCCAAATCTGCCAAGTGGAGGGGCAACTTAGTAAATTCCTCCTTTGGTTAGTTTAGTTAATGGATGGTTTTTATTGGTTATTTAAAGTATTTTAAGGGTTTTTAAAGTATTAAACTCATTATTTCAAAACCCCCCCAAAGTTAGAAACCTCTCTTCTCGAAAAGTTCTCTCTCTAGAAACCTCCATTGGAGGTGAAGACTTCATGCTTCCAAGGTCAAATCTTGAAGTTTTTCAAGGAATTTTCGTGGGATTCTTCTTAAAGAGGTATGGTGGTCTTCATCCTTGACTTAGTTTCTTTCAAGGAGCCAATTTCAAAAGTGATTTCAAATCTCCAATGTTTACCCAAAAACCCTAGATTTCAATCTATGCATGGGTTCGATTCTAAATGATTTCCGAAGGCATTATTGCATTGATTTATGAATGAATTGTGGATTTAAAGATAAATTAAGATGATTTCTTCTTAGAAACCATTTTTTTCCCCAAATTCCTAAGTTGTGATTTGTGATTAGGATTTGATTGATTATGAAGTATGTGGGTTGTTTATGTGTATATGGATATAGAATGTTGAAATTATGTTATTTCTCTTGCCAAATTGTATTGATATAAGGTGTGTGGGTGAATGTGATACATGACCCTTGAAGGGAAAATTATGATCAAATTACATATTGAAGTAGAATTGTACTTGATCTATTGATCCACTTGAAAGGTGGAGGTGTTTACTTACTATGTATATTGTGGTATTGAATTAATGGATATCTTCCTTGTACCTCTATATATGAAGGATCTATGTTTGATCATGACGTAAAGTATATGTGTGTGATTTCAATCAATGTATAATGATCATGTTTAGAATGTAATTGTGTTATTGATTGAAAGCATATTCTCAAATAACACTCATGAATGATGATGATGGAATGTGAAGAGTTTTCTTCTATGAATTGTATATCTTGAATTGGTAGGCTTATGCATCTTATTCCTGTATAAATGAAAGTAATGTGGATTGATGTAACTTGAATTGGTAGGCTTAAGGCATTCTTTTCTTGTATTGATGAATGTTACCTTGAATGTAATATCATGCCTAGAATTGGAAGACCTAATGTTGGTAGCCTTTTCTTGAATGAATAAATAACCTAGAATTGGTAGACCTAATGTTGGTAGCCTTTTCTTGAATGAATGAATGACCTAGAATTGGTAGACCTAATGTTTGTAGCCTTTTCTTGAATGAATGAATGAATGAATGACCTAGAATTGGTAGACCTAATGTTGGTAGCCTTTCTATGAATGACTAATGAGGCATTTTAGGCTATGTCTTGAATCGGTAGACCTAATGGTGGTGGCCCTTCATGATGAGTCTAGAAACCAATATGATGTTAAAACTTGAAGCGGTAGACCTAATGTTGGTGGCCCTTTCATGTGTGAAATGATGAACCTTGTATCGGTAGACCTAATGTTGGTGGCCCTTTCTTGTGTAATGTACCTTGGGTCGGTAGGCCTAATGTTGGTGGCCCTCTCAAGCACAACAATGTAATGTGAATGAACTACTCTATGGGAATGGAGGCTAAGCACCGAGTGGATATGGTAAGATATTGACTCTCCTGATGTTAGGTTAGAGTCTAATGAACATCTTTCTTATCCCATAACTATGTTCCCACATAGGTAAAACACACTTAGATCTACCTTAGGCAAGTGGAACACCTTCCTTCGGTGTAGGGTTACATGACACCAGATTCCATGATTTAGCTCTCATGGTCTATGTCGGTTAATGCCTATTCCTATCATGTGAGATGTGCATTATGGTTTCTTGATGATTTCTATGAAGTGTGGGTGGTAGTATGGGATGCCATCCATGCATTGCACGAGTAGGCTTTGAGAGGGTCATAGTGAGTTCTCTAAGTCTTAATGGTTAAGGTATGAATATGTCCTAAATGAAGCTAATGAAGAATGTTGACTCTTATATGCTTAAATGTAAAGATGCATGCTATACTTGGATTGTATCATGAGTTACTTCCTTTTCATGACTTATTGTATATGAATGTGCCCTGCTTATGGTGACTTCAAATGAGTACTTAGTGTGAGTAGTAGTATGGGATGCTACTTGCACATTGCACAGGTATGACATAGGGTTGTCCTAGGTGATGGTCCTTATGTGATGATTTGACTTATGAAAGGTTTATGTCTCTTATTTATGAGCATTGTGTGAATATGGAAAGGTTGAATGGTAAGTTCACTTTTGGTGACCTTACGGTGGTACTTTAGTGTGTATGGTGGTATGAGACGATATCCATACATTGCACAAAGTATAGCTTGAGGATTACTTGAGGGGAAGGCTAAATATGAAGGTAAAGGGTTACATGTTGATTATGTTCTAATGTGGTTAAATGACTTGTATGTTGGTTATGTTTGAATATTATGCCTCTTATACTTATGTTCATGATTTTTTTTATCAAAATGGCATAAAAACATGACTTTCAAATAAATGTCCGTTTTAAGCATGGTTTTTGCATGACTTCCATTCTTGAAGAATAGTTTTCTAAGGATTTGGAGATGAAGTCTTGGTGAGTCCTCATAGTTTCGAGGACAAAATCCACTATGTTCCCTTTATGTCTTTTAGTTTATGTTAAAGCTTTTGTATGGGCTAAGTCCCAATGTTGTTTTCAAAGTATTAGATGGTTTAAGACAAAGTCTAGAAAGTCTTCCACTTGCTTTTTAATGAAAAATGTATTCGATTGTAAAGGAAAGTTTTAATTCCTCTCTATTTTCCTATGTTCTTATGTTCAAGAATGCTATGAGGCTTGTATGAGACCCCTTCGAGGTCGAGTACGCCATGTCACATCTAGGGGGTAGCCTTGGGTCGTTACAGTTTGTTAGTATGCGCATTGTTGTATG
This sequence comes from Solanum chiquidenum, assembly GCA_029582725.1. NCBI lineage: Eukaryota > Viridiplantae > Streptophyta > Magnoliopsida > Solanales > Solanaceae > Solanum > Solanum chiquidenum. Next base: position 21,405 of record JAJOOS010012050.1, read on the forward strand.
TATGTTGGGGTTTGTTTGATGGGCTCGAAATAGGATAATGGGAATTGGGGATATGTTGATGTGTAGTATTGTGGGTTTGTGAAAATGGGCCAAAGTTGGCTGGAAAAAAAAGGTTTACGGGAAGTTTTCTAAAACAAAAGTACCAAAATATCCTTAATTAGAGGTAGACAAATGTATTTTTCTAGAAATAGAAGGGGTACGCCGCAAGGCTCGTCACAGACTTTAGGGATAGCCCCGCGAGCTCCATTGTGGACCCATGTAGCCTCTGAAGTTTAGTTTGGTGATAAGTGTGGCCCAGACCTCAGTGCAGTGCTTAGTAAAATAAACATCACTTCTTGATCACATATTAGATTGAAAAATGGTTTGTAAAGTTGGAAACGAGACTCACATACCTTTAATTTGATAGGTTAGGACATATGACTTTTCATATTCAAAGAGATATGATCATTTTAAGTTGACCCTAGTAAGAAGTTATAGTGAAACATAATCAGTAATGAAAATTTCGACTCCATTTTGTGCTAGAGGATTCTTATGATCTTAATTCAAATCCATTATGCTTTCCACACTTAGAAATTAATACCTATTTATAAATAGAAATCATCATGTTTGGGCTATACACATGCGAATAATATTTTAAAGCTTAGGTTAGAATTTATGGGGTGTTAGAGTCTAGCTACAAAATCTGCAAGGAAACCTTTTAGTAAATAAACCAAAGCAAAATTTTTGTGCATTCAAACATTTGTAGGCCTCTGAATGTTAGGGTTAGGCATAGGGCAAGTTATTTCATTAAATTTATTCATAATACCATTTTAATTATATATATTTGATTTCCCAAATATCAAAAGCAATAAGTTATTTTAAACCCTATATGAGGTTAGTGAAAAATCAATTAGACAAGAGATAAAAGCTCTACGAACTAATCATGTCCAAAAATATTTATCGTTTCAATTTAATGAATTATTTTGTGAAAATAGAATTATTCATCAATTGACTATTTCACACACTCCACAACAAAATAGTGTTACAGAGATGAGAAACAGAGAGCTCCTAGAAATGGTTAGATCAATGATGACACAAGTCAGCCTCTAAATTTTTTTTGGGTGCTACTTTGCTTACAATTCTCTATTTACTTAACTAAATGCCTACAAAATTACTTAAAACCACTTAATATAAATTATGGACCAATAACCAGTAGACATCATGGTCTGAGTATACTAAGGCCTTGGGGTTATGGTGTCTATACACATAATTCCTCTCACAAATATGACAAACTGGGTTTGAGAGGAAAGAAAAGTATTTTTATAAGGTACTCAGAAACCTCCAAAGGTTATATGTTTATAGGTGAGAAAAACAATAAAAGTATAATTGAATTTGAATCACGAGATGTCACATTCTTAGAAAATGTGTTTCCTAAAAAAAAGGAGAAATGGCTGAAATAGTTCATATTTGAGAAAAGACATCAAAAAGTTCAAGGATCACTTCTTTAGAGTGGGATTATTTAAGTAGATGATGAATTAGTTTTTCATCAACAACCTCTTCCATCAACATATGCGGGTTAAAGTAATCCTTTTACACATAATGGAAGTGACCAACTGGATGTTCTTTCAAGTGACAACAAGTAGTCACCAATCCTCTTTCAAGTGAGAGAGGGATAAATGTCCTTGCTTTGAGTGGGAGAAATGTTGATCGAAATGGAAACAATGATGAATTAAAAATCATACGTGGTTTTCATAAAAAGTTTCTCTGCTACCAATTTGACATTGAAGAAGGTGAACTATTTATGATGCTCCTATAAGATGAAAACGAGGCTATGAATGTTTAAGAGGATATCTCATACACTTGTATGGATAAATGGACAAAAGCAATAATATTTGAATTACAGTATGAGAGTCAACAAAGTTTGAAAACTAGTTAACCTTTTTGTTGAACTCAAGGCCCTTGGGAGCAAATGGGTTCTCAAAATTAATCTCAAGGTTGATGGCATATTTGTGAGATCTAAAGGTTGACTGCTAGTGAAAGGTTACACATATCTTAAAAGAATAGACTACAAAGAAACTTTCTCACTTGTGTGATTCTCGCTTGTTTGCGTGATGAATGTGAAGACTGTCTTTCTCAATGGAGAATTGGATGAACAATTTATATGAAACAACCTAATTGTTTCAATGAAAAGGTTCACGAACAAAAGATTTGTAGACTTTTAAAGTCTATTTATGGACCCAATAAATTTATAAGGAAGTCGTATATATGTTTCATAATATTGTCATAACTAATGATTTTGCTATGATGAATGAAGACCATTGTGTTTATATCAATAGATCAAGAAAAAAACTTGTAATTTTAATATTTTATGTAGGTGACATATTTATAGTTGGAAATGATAAGGAGTTCATCATCAAGATTAAGTCATGGTTGTCATCCTAGTTTGAGTTGAAAGATATGGGTAAAGCTACATATTTTCTTGGGATCCATATGATCTGTTTGCGTGATGAATGTGATCCATATGATCTGTGGTATGATAACGCTCAAATCACCCTCCAAAACCAAGTAAAAGAGTGAGCGGTTGTAGTAAGTAAAAAACCCAATGAAGATTCGGGTCGAATCCCATAGGGAATGGTGTATCGTGAAGAATTCTTTATCAAAAGAGTTTGACTTTAAATCAGCTCATTTGGAATAGTAAGAACAATTGGATGGATGGTACCACCAATTTAATATAAAGCTTTTGTTGTCAGTTATCAGACTCAAACTAAAATCAGAACGAAATCAAAAGAGTTAACAAGCAATCTAGGGGTGCGGATAATGGATATCAATGTCACATAGGAGTAATGGTGCTGCTCTGTAGTGATGTACATACCTAAATAAGCTAAGCCATATTCAATCACACTAATCATCTTTTGATCTCAAAACATCTATTCCTAGAAAATCATTTCGGTCTAATCTAATGCCAATTCTAAAAAGCCATTACCTTACCCTATTCTCTCTTTAAAGAATAGGGAAAAATAGATCCGACCCATAACCTCTCTTTCAACCAATTCATAGACATCAAATCTAAACTTCTAGTATTGAACTAATTATCCACTATAATTAATCTCTTTCGAGAGTCAACCGGAGATTAGAAGTAGGAATTAAGTTTGCAACCTTATCCCTTAAGTTAACCCCATGATTATTAGACCAAATTCGTGACTTAACAGGAACAAAACAGAGCGTAGAACAATAGAAATTACATTAAATTAATGCCCAACCCCATTGTTTTAGCCACCCATCACAAAAAGTAAATAAAGTATAACTTTCATGAAGCAATCATGGGTAACTTAAAATCAAGCAATAAAGAGTAAACCCACTGTAGATTTAACTTCAAATTATCGAATTCAAGCTACAAATTGTAAAACCCCAAGAAGACTAGATAAAGTGTTCTAAAAAGTAAATTGTTCTCATTCAAAACTTTCTCCTGAACTCAGTAGTTCAACTCTCGAATCGAACTCTCTCAAAACTCTATTCTTTGGGCTATTTATATTTTCCCAAAGTTTGGCCCCAAAATTCCCGCTCCTGAAAATGGGGATTAAACAAAGGACACAGTGGTTAGGTAAAACCTATTTTGAGAGGAAAGATCTATCAAAGCAGAGAGTCCTACTTCACAACTAACTCGATAACATTAGTCGGGCTCACCAAACTCCCTCGATGAATTATCCTTCACTCCTCAGCTCTCCATGTGATGCTCTAGGCTTCAAGTGACCTCAGTTGGCGAACTCGATTGAGTCAGCCTTTTTTATTTGGTGAATCACCGAATACCACCTTAATTCATCGTTCGAGCATTAAGTCTTTACGCACACTGTCACTTAAGGTGATGTGCATCAGGTTTGCCTTTCTCATTCAGTGCATTGCCTTTTCTACTGGAGTTTGCCGACCCTATTTCGTAGACAAAAGGGTGCTGCATTGTCAGTTTGGGTGAAGTTATGCTCAATCGGCAATCCGCCCTTCATACTAGGCGATCAACAATGTTCATTTTGCACTTCTTTTTGCATTTTTGGTCATTCTTTCAAGCTTCAATCCATGCCTTGTCCAATTACCTTCATAGTTGTAGATCATTAGTATTTGATTAGCAAAGGATAAAGTTAGGCATTGAGGACATTAATTATTGAATTAAATGGGCCTTAAATAAGTGCAAATCTACCACTCATCAACACCCCAACTTAAACTTTTGATTGTCCCCAAGTAAATAAAGAACGCAATAAGCTTAATAAGGGTGTCTACAACACTACTCAATGAGAGCTACCATGCAAAAGACATGTCAAGACTACTCTCAATAGCATGTTACCCTAAATATGGATAAAAAAACTTCAAATGATGACTAGCTAGACTCAACACAAGCTCAAGCTCACTTTTAGCTTCTTGTCTAATGCAAGAACATGTTTCAACAAATGCATTCAAGTGCCCTCACATCAAGAACGATTTTATGCTCTCACAAAGCAAATCAACAAAGGTAATGGGAATCAATGCAACTCTCACTCTCTCAAAAGAGAAATACATGTAAGCTTTGTCCCATAGGTTTGCCAATATTTTCCAATCATCAAACAAAACTAGTTCATGTAATATCTCAAGGGTCTTTTAGGCTTTTAATGGGGCAAAGGGCTATGGCATGATCAATTTTGATTGGTGACTTATACCTTTTCAAAGAATTGTTGCAATAATCATCACCTCTTATCAAGTTTTTTTCTTCTTGTTTTTCATTTAAGAACTCAAATACTTACTTTTCACTCAATTTGTTTAGAACTCCTCTTTATTTCATTCACTTCTCTTTTTTCATTTTCATTTTTCTGAGCTATTTCCATCATTCTTCTACTCTCTCTCGGAAGTCGATGACTATTCATAGATATTACCTTGACACCAAAGAAGAGTTTAACCCAATGCTTTATTTCTATCCTAGTTGATCCTGACCATGATGATACAACAAACACATATTTTTTTTATAAGGAGGAGTTCCTTCTTTTTGCAAAGCTTTCATAATTGGGTCTCAATTATTCTTCCTTTGCCCTTCACTTGGCTTTCATTCATCCTTCCTTTCTTCGCCCCTAACTTAGGCTTTTGGCCTAAGGTTGCAATTCAAACATCGCAATGCTACAAAAAGGATTTTTGGTGAAAAGATAGGGATACTCAAGAGGCTTCTTTTGGTTGTCAACAAATAAGTTAGGCTCAATTGGTACCAATATAGATTCACACCCTGACAAGGTAGTCACAAAGAGCTTTATGGAAAATTTGGTTCCCTCATTGAATTTTCGCCCAAGATTATTTCCCACACTTACCAAGATTCAAACAATTAGACTAACAAGGCAAATTCCAGGACTCCACACACATGTTGTGAAGTAAACCTCACCACACATGGCACATTGAATTACACTCAATTAGCACATCCCAAAAAGATCAAAAGCTTATGAACGATGTTCATTGCAAGACTCACATCAAAACGTAGCTAGTCTCATCTGGAGTCTCGAGAGGTGCCTTCTCAAGAGGGGCGGCAATGGGATCACAGTAGGGGGTATGGAAGGTACAACTGGGGCATTAGTGCCCGTCTCAGCAACAGAAGGGATGATAGGGTCTGAAGTGACCCCACTAGGTCCAACCGCAGAAGTCTCATAAAGAGATCTCTCCAGTGTAGCCTGAAGAATGACCTATTCGGTCTCATGTAGCTCGGTCAGAGTATCAGCAATTCCTTGCTCCTCAACACTAATATCCTTCTGATTTGTCTCATCGATCGACTCCTCATCGTATTTCTCACTCTTATCATCAGCAGTTGCCTCAACGTCTACAACAACCTCAGGCATCCTGATGGTAGGCACACCACCAGCATATCAGGTGCATCAGGTAGAAAACGTCGCCCCAAAATGTGTAGATGTCCAAGGACTGCATCTGGACCACCTCTACCCTCAAAGTAGCCATCTCAACCTTCAGAGTGTCTAAACCACTAGAACTACCCTCGGCCTTCTCCCGAGCCATAATCCTCGATGTTAGATCATCCAACATCAAAGCATGGCTCATAATTACCCCGTAACACTTGCCTATCCTCTCAATCACAGGGGAAAATTCCTTCTTGATGGCCTCGTCCATAAACTTGGGAAATTCCTTCTCAACCCGAAAAGATCTCACATCTGTTAACCAGGCAAGGCTCAGAACTTGGGTCAAGGAGGGATGCGAAAGAGGAAATAGGGAGGCCTAACAGCAGTAGTGGGGGCGTAGTAGGCTACACAGGCACATAAACAGAAGATCTAGCAACAGATGGGAACACAGAAATACCTGCTTGCTCCACAGAATGAGCAGGTGTGCTGGTCTCAGCACTCAAGGTAGCAGGGTCGACCAATGGAGTGGATTTGGTGGTGGCACCTTTCTCCGAGCCGCATCATCTTTGAAATGCTCTGCCTCTATCCTTCGGATGTCACTAGATGAGACTGGTATGACTCTCACATATGTGGTAGCCCAAAAAGGGACTCATCTCCTCTTGCATAAATGTATGATCTGAAATGGAAAGGGGAGCGATTATTGCCCTCATTAGCTTCTTGTCAGCTATATTGGTACTAACATGTATGTGCCTATGATCAATGATGGTTCCAACATATACCGCCTTGTCAGGGCAACAAAAGACTCATTTTGGGATAGCATCAGGTTGTTGCTAATGAAGCCAAACCAGTATCTATCCACAATATTTAAATCCTTATTCTTGATCCTGGCACCATCAACCATCCAAGAAGGAGAAGAATCAAAGATTAAAAGTGCTAGACAACCCTTCAGAGAATCTAAATAATGTCTGATCTAGAGTGAATATAGATCGTATTAAAAGGCTGGCATGTCTAATGCGGTGTTGATGGCTCTAGAGTTACATCAGACTTTCCTTCCCCGTACTTCCAATTCTTCAAGTGGTTTCCATATTGTGCCGTTTTACTTCTTTGGGAGGGCCTGATCATAAGCCGCATAGAACTCCCTTACCCAAGAAGGGATGTAGGGGTTCCGTGCCCTTGTAAAGCCTTCAAATCAATGGAATTGAATGGTATCCTAGATGGTTGGGTAGTCACTCATCACTCCATCAACGGAGAGTCATCTCCCCTTAAGAATAGTCTATTCACCTGCAGCTTTGAGCATATTAAAAGATCTTAGAGCTATAACCTGACAAACTCTGGAAGTTGGTGCCTGTGCAGACGTGGCTTGCACCAACTTGAATCTAATCTTTGTCCTCTTCCTCACCACCCTAGGTTGTATCCTATCTTGGGTAGATGACTGTGGGGTGGTGGTTTGTCGAGGTTGGGAAGCCTCTAAAGGCTCATTAAATGTTATCCCCAGATGTCTTTTCAGTGGTAGAGGAGGAGGAGGAGAGGGCTCTCTATCCTACTCTGTGTTGAAAGAAACTATCTGTTGGCCTTTAGTTTTAGCCATTACCTGTAAAACGCACATTCAAACAATGAACTTGTGAAGATTAGTTGAATTCGATCAGGAATTGAATCACATTTCAAAAACACTCTAGAGGCTGCCTAATCGGCAAGGAGGATCACCAAACAGGTTCGGCGAACTCTGGTGAGTTTCCTGAAATTGACAGTGTCACATTACTCAAGGTTCAAGCATAAAGGGTGAAGTCAATGCCAACTTGGAGATTCACCAAGTTGGTTTCAGCGGGCTAAAATAATTCCACAGGAGTTCACGGTCAAGAACATGTTGGCATAGATCAAACCCAACAATATGATGCAACCAAATGAAATTAAACACTCAATCACAGTTAAGGGGATTAGACGCAGAACCTATATACATTCTAACTTCAAATATAACAACAAAAAACTGAAACACCAACCTTGAAGCGAAAATAAAACAAGAAATTGAGGGGTCAGGGTTGGGTTGACTCAAAATTCAATCAAATTCACTCCTAGAAACTGCAAGACTAGGCTCACAACATCTCAAAATGCACAAAGCAAGAAGCAAGAAGAAGGAATCAAAAAATCTCTCAGAGTTCAAAGATATTGATTTTTAAATTTGAAAAGACCATTGGCCTTTTTATATCAGGACCGTCCGGTAATCACGACTAATGCGCCAAAGATTTTCGGTGAATCGCCAATTAGAGCTTAAGCTCGGCGAACATGCCTAAACAAACACAAAACTTGAATGCCAATTCGGCGGACCCGATGGAGTCTGCATAATGCACTTTGGTGAATCGCCTTTTGGAGTTCTGATTGCTAATCTTGATAGTGCATTTTTCCATATTTTCACCCTCAAAGGGAGAAAAAGATTTAGTCTATGTAATGCCTTCGGTTAATCGTCGTGTGTGTTCTTGCATCTCTTATGCTTCCCTTTGAAATCTTCCAACCTCTTTTCAACCTGCACTCACAATGCACATATTTGAAAGCAATAAAAACATAAATAAAGACTTAAGTTGTCTCCCAAGAAGCACCTTATTTAACATCATGGCACGACATAGTACTTAAACTCAAAAAACATTTTTAGGGTTCGAGATGGTGTCACTAGGCAAAGTATCATTTTGCCTTGGATTTAGATGAGTGGCAATTTGATCTAGTTGGGCCTCCAGCTGCATGATCAAAACTGAATGTGAGGTCACAAATTGGATTAAAGTGGAGGTCATTTTTCAAATCCTTCAACACCTTATCAGACCCTTCAACCTTGATGTATCCTTACAAACATGTCTTCCGTCTGTCTTTCTTCTAGACCAGCTGGATCTTTTGGACGTGGACGATCATGTGGAGGCACATATCTATCTTTGTCCATCTCCCTATCTCTCCAATTTCAACCTCGCCAATCTTTCCAACCACTATCTCTATCTTTGTTCCAACATTGGTTCCCACCTTGACATTGATAATTGTTGTGAGAACCCCTCCCCCCACTTGATTTCCCAAGTATTGAACATCTTCATTGTATAATGCCTCAAATTTGGCATCATTCGAGCACTGCCCACGGTTGGTTCCAACCACATTCACTAAACTAGTTCAGCCTCCCACGACATGCTTAGACAACAACTCAATTTGTGCAATCATTTTAGCCATTTTTTCATATTTTTCATGGTCCCTCTCGACTTGTTCTTTGCTCAAGCCCCTTGTAGAAGAGGTGCTTGGTCCTCCCTAGTGTGCCATACTCGGTTGACCTTAGTCATATCATCTAACAACAATGCAGCAACATCATACGGTTGTCTCATCAATCCACCATGGACTAATTGATCAACCACACTTTTATTGACTGAATCAAGTCTCCAATAAAAGTATTGCAACATCAAATTGTCTGGAAAGACATGCATTGGACATTGCAAGAGTAACTTTTTGAACCTCAGCCATGTTCATGCAGGGGCTGCTCACTTCCAAAACTTTTTAAATTTTGGATTTGGAGATGAAGTTTAACCATCTTCGATAGTGGAAAGAATCGTTCCAAGAACCCCTCGGCTAGCTCAACCCAGGAAGTAATAGAATCATTTGGCAACTCTCCCAACCATCTCGTAGCATCTCCCGTTATAGAGAACGGGAATAGTCTCAACCTTATAGATTCTTGGGAGATATTCTTGAACACAATGAGTTCACACACCTCCTTGAAATTCCTAAGGTGCTCATGGGGATTCTCATAAACTAGACCCCCAAAAATTCCTTTCATCCGGAGCAAATAGATTATAGTTCCAGTGATGTGAAACACCATCCTCCCAGTTGTAGGAGGTATCCGGACTACTCTCATGGTTTGAATTACATTAATGGGCATGTCATTTAAGTCACTCATATTTTCATTTTCACCATAGTGACTATCATTGTCAATCTCATGGTCACTCATTTTGTCAACCTGCAAATATGCCAACAACAACACAAAATAATAACTCTACTAGAAATAAAACAAATTAAAAATTTAATTTCCCAATTATAATTCTCAACACCATTCCCCAAAAGTGGCGCCATATATGATAACACTCAAAACACCCTCTAAAACCAATTAAAAGAGTGAGCGATTGTAGTAAGTAAAAAACCTAGTGAAGAGTCCGGGTCGAATCCCACAGGGAATGGTATATCATGGAGAATTCTTTATCGAGAGATTTGGACTTTAAATTAGGTCATTTGGAAGAGTAAGAACTATTGGGTGGATGGTACTACCAACTTAATATAAAGCTTTTGTTGACAATAATCGCAATCAAACTAAAGTCAGAACAAAATCAAGAATTAACAAGAAATCTAGCGGTGCGGGGATTTGATATCAATGTCACATAGGAGTAGTTGTGTTGCTCTATAGTGATGTTTATACATGAATAATCTAAGTCACCTTCAATGATGTTAATCATCTTTCGATCTCAAAGCATCTATGCCTAGAATCTCCTTTAGGTCTCATCTAATGCCATTTCTAAACAACCTATTCCCTTACTCTATTTTATCTTTCAAGAATAGGGCAAATAGAGCCAACCCATAACCTCTCTTTCAAGAAAGTCATAGATATCAAACTTAAATTCCTAGTATTGAACTAATTACCCACTCCAATTAATCTATTTTGAGCATCAATCGGAGATCAGAAGTAGGAAATAAGTTTGAAACCTTAACCTTTAAGTTAACCCCATGATAATTAGACCAAATTCATGCATGAACAACAACAAAACAGAGCATAGCACAGTACCCACAATATTAAATTAACACCCAACTCCATTAGAGCACTCCTAGATCTTGGGGTTTTAGCCACCTATCACAAAAAATAAATAAGGTGTATCTTCCATGAAAGCAACCATGGATAACTAGTAATCAAACAATTAAGAGTAAATCCACTTTGGATTTAACTTCAAATTATCGAATTCAACCTTTAAATTGTAAAATCCTTAGAAGACTAGAAAAAAGTGTTCTAAAAAGTAAAGTGTTCTCACTCAAAACTTTCTCCTAAACTCGGTAGTTCAACTCTCTAATCGAACTCTCTCAAAACTCTATCCTTTGGTTTATTTATATTTTTCCAAAATTTGGCCCAAATCCACTTTGCAACCAACTCGGTGACATTAGCCGGTCTCGCCAAACTCGCCCAGCAAATCGCCATTCTCTCCTCAGCTCGCATTTTTATGCTCTAGGTTATAGGTGTTTGAACCACAGTTGGCGAAATCGATTGAGTCAGCCTTTCTTGTTCAGCAAATCGCTGAATACCACCCTAATTCGTCGTTTAGGCATTAAGTCTTAGCCTTGCACACTGTCACTTTGGGCGATGTGCATCAGGTCCGCCTTTCTCATTCGACGCATCGTCTTTTCTAATGGAATTCGCCGACTCTCTTTGGTAGACAAAAGTGTCATGAACTGTCAGTTTGGGCAAGGTCATTCTCAGTCGGTGATCCGCCCTTCATGCTAGGTGATCAACAATGTTCATTACGCATTTTGTTTTGCATTTTTGGCCATACTTTTAAGCTTCAGTCCATGCCTTGTCCAATTGCCTTCATAGATGCAAAGCATCAGTATTTTATTAGAAAAGGATAAAGTTAGGCATTGAGAACATTAATTATTGAGCTTAATGTACCTTAAATGAGTACAAATCTACAACTCATCATGGAACTGCATACTTTATGATCTATTGGCATAGTTGCGCTCGATAGGAGGTTATATACTCCTAAAATATGTATGGTGCATACCTCTCATAGTATGTTGGTTACATGGTCTACTTACCTATATGAATAATTGAGGCGATGAGGAGAGAATTTGTTTCTCAAGTTAGAAAAGCATTCCCATTATGTGTGAGTGGGAGATGTAGGAATTTGAGTCCACCTATAAGGGGTGATTTAAGGATGATTAGGGTAATAAGTCACACTTAATAATGTTTATTTAAGCACGCATTGAAATTATAATATAGAGAATATAGATATCATAATATGTTATAGAATGTTGCTCCAACATATTATGGCAGTCATCATCGACTAGTAAATTTCAATAGTGGTTCATCCTACTCTTCCACTTCCGCTACATGAAGAAAAAGTAAGTTTTTTCTTATGGGTTACATAGGTTATATGATTAGATTTAGATTAATATGATATATAATCTTACACATAGTATATAAGGATTGTTTACTCTTTTTTGTAGAATAAAAGTATATAATGAAATAAAATGATAGAGGAGCATAAATGAAAATCAGATGTTATACCTGTTTTCTAAATAGTTTTGATGTGATATGTATAGGACAAGAGAGTCCAATTTATAGAAAAACAATTTAATATTACATTTGGTTTCACTAATAAAAAATAGGGAAATCATTAGGAGATAAAAATAATAAAACCATTAGGGATAAATAATTTGAAGATCCACCAAATTAGGTGATTTTATAGTCCTTTTTTGGGTTGTTCATTAATACATAATATGCCTTGTAAAAATTTTATTAGGAAAAATTTCGTGGAAAAAAATTCTTTTGAAAGAAAAAGAGTACATGTATGTAGTAATACACATTTTAAGCCGCTTCATTAAAAATCTTGTCAGGAAAATCCAATGAAAAAAATACAATGCGTATTTTATTCTCTTGATGGAGACCACATTCAGTTGTTTATGTGTCTGTCATTTTAAGGAAAAGAGTCATGTTTGTAAAGGATAAATGTACTTTGACTATAACTAGGATAGATAATTAGAAGTGTTATGTATTTATGTATCCTTTATCTTTATGTATTATAGTAATGTTAGGAGACTTGGATCCTCAGAACCTATTGTATAAGTATTGGTTTTTATCTTCAGTGAGAAAAAGAGAAGAAAAGTTTCTTTCATGGAATCAGAGCCCTAGTGGTTTGACAAACCTTCCAACTAGGATTCTTTTTTCTTTTTTCGTTCTTCATCTCTAAAGCAAAAAAAAATGACCACATGAACCAGCAATGGGAAACTCTATTCCCCCAACAACATCAAGCACTCCATTTGCTGCTTCAACCACCCTAATGGAAACTTATTCCCCAACACCTAACTTTGCTCATCAATTGACCTTGAAGCTCACATCATCAAACTTCTTGCTATGGAAGACACAATTTCTTCCAATGATTTGTGGGTGCGGTATTAATCACCATATTGATGGTAGTGAACCTGTTCCTGATAACATTATAGCAAATAATCAGTTGAATCTAGACCAACTTATACGCCATGTTGTTGTATGAAGAAAGACAACCAAAATGGATGAGTCCATTAATGTGATTTGTCCTTCAACTCAATATACTCCAAGTTTTGTTCCCACCACACGTTGTCGTGGTAAGGGTAGAGGTAGAGGTAGAGGTGGCAGAGGTCATGTTCATTCTTTTAATCAAGGATTCACACAATCTTCTCAACACCACAATTTTCAGAATTCTACTCCATTAACTCAATATGGGGTCCAATCTTCATAGTTTGTTATATTTGGGATTGTTTTTCATAATTGTGAAGGAAAGGGTCATATTTCACATGTTTTCGTGTCACCCAAAATTGGCAGTGCTAATAGGGTCTCTAGTTGACCCTCATCAAACTTAGCTAGCACCTCGACTCAGCCTACATAGAACTGGTTAATGGATAGTGGCATCACACATCATCTTACGACTGATCTTGACAATCTCGCCATATATTTGAAATACCAAGGTCATAAAGAAGTAACCTTAGGTGATGGTTCCAAGCTGCCTATCTCTCACATAGGTCAAGGCTCACTTTCTACTTCTAATAAAATATTTACTCTAGATAATATTCTACATGTTCCTACTACCACTCAAAATTTACTATAAATTAGTTCTTTTAATGCATCTAATCCAGTTTTGGTTGAATTTTTTCCTACCTATTTTTTGGTAAAAGATTTGGCAACGAGGAAAATTCTTCATATAGGGCCGAACACTGATTATTTGTACTCTCTTCCAATGTTCAAATCACCATCATCTTATGCTTCATATGTTGCATCCCTTGGTGTTTGGCATACACGACTAGCTCATGCATTCTATCCTACTATTCGTAAAGCTTTGCCGTCAAGTGTCTTCGTTTCATCTCCGAGTTTGTCTCCTAAATTGTTATCTACATGTGTTTTTAGCAAGAGTCACAAACTCCCCTTTAGTGAGTCTAGTTTTAAGGTCATACGGACTCTAGATTTAATTTTTTCAGACATTTGGGGTTCTGCCCCAACTGTTTATAATGATGGCTATCATTATTATGTTATCTTCTTTGATCACTTTAGCAAATTCACTTGGATCTACTCTGTTCAGTATAAATATTATGGTCTATCCATTTTTATTTAATTTCATACAATTGTGGAAAAGTTCTTTGGTCACCCAATAAAATGCTTTCAAGCAGACTGGGTAAATTTCAGGCGTTAACTAGTTACTTGAGAGACAATGGCATTGTTCAACGTTCATCGTGCCCTTATACTCTAGAATAAAATAATTGTGCTAAGAGGATACATAGACATAGAGTTGAAACCGGTCGTGCTTTATTGAATTATGCTAATGTTCCTAAAAAACTTTGGACCACTACTTTTGACACTATTGTTTTTACAATCAACGGATTGCCACTGCATAATTGTATAATTCATCTCCTTTTAGTATTTTATTCAAAACATATCCAAATTATTCTTGTTTGCGAATATTTGGTTGTCTTTTCTTTCCATGGCTTCGTCCTTACACAAAAGATAAGTTATCTCCTCACTCTAAAGATTTTTTTTTTCTTGGTTACAACAAGATTCATAAGGGTTATAAGTGTTTTTATCCTCTCACGTCTTAATTTTATGTCTCTCTTCATGTTGTTTTTTTATGAAAGTACTTTTCCTTTCGTTGTTCAGGATGATGTGGTGCCTACTACTTTCGCCGATTCTGATAGCACACTTGTTACCATTCAGTTGCCAGTACCAAATATTGTTGCAGCATCTCCTAATTCGAATATACCCACAAATAGGTGTCAATATCCTCCTGTGCAATCACTTCCCTCGTCCTCCAACCAACTAGCTTTTGCCTATGCATCTGATACAATGGACCTAGCTAGCTCTATGCAAGCGGCTCTTCCCACAGGTGGTCAACCTACTATAGATGGTATTTCTTTGTCTAATGATCTCACATTTTGTGAACCCATGCCTAATAACTCACCATCCAACTCTTACCTGCATCCCACACTTCTGAAGTCCCACAAAATGGTGACTTGTGCTCAAATGGGCTCTTTAAAACCAAAACAGCCCATATGATTTTCAGTTGTGACATCGATTTCATCAGACCCAACTTTCTATTCACAAACTGAAAAAGAAAAGAATTAGCACCAAGCAATGCATGATGAATACAATGCCCTCATGCAAAATGGAACTTGGAAGTTAATTCCACCTTCCCTGGCACATAATGTGATTGGATGCAACTGGGTCTCCAAGACTAAGATGAAGCCAGTTGGATCAGTAGAACGGTATAAGGCAAGACTTGTAGTCAAGGGTTATCATCTGATACACTCAGCCCGGTAGTTAAATCTTCCACTATTCGACTGCTTTTATCACTGGTCATTTCTTACCGTTGGCATTGTAGACAGTGAAATTTTATTGATAAATCCATATTAAATTTTGGATTAATCCATAAATTCATGATATATTGACCAAGTCAAATTACTAGTTAATAATGTTGGATTAATATTTAAGTCAAAATATATGACTTAAATAAAGTCCAAATTACATTTGGGTCAGTCCATTAAGTTGATAAAATGAGCCCAACTCATGTTTTTCAACCCTAAGGAACAAATTACTTGGACAAAAATACCCCTAAAACCCTAGCTCAAGCCTATATAAAAATGTCTTCATAAGATCAAAAGGAAGAAGATGGAAGAAAAACATACATACACACAGAAATACATAGAGAATCCTTGCTCTTCAGTGGTGATCTACAAGTCTTCCGCATATAAATAAGTCTTCTCTCATAGTGTTGAGCCTCAAGTATTCCATCAAATCAAGAACATCCGTGAAGAGAAGAATCAGGGGATTACATATTTTTTTCTTAAGAGATTTTATAAAGATCGTAACCTTCTGATAAATTCAATTTCAAATACTGTTGTTTGCTTGCTATTTTCCTTTCCTGTTTGCTGTATTTCAGGATTGAAACTTTAGACGCATACAAATTGGCACGCCCAGTTGGACAATCTTTACCTCTCATCTCTTCTATTCATGACAATCAAAGTTCAAAAACACCAAGATGACTTTCAAGAAGATCAACTCAAAATCTGCATCTGCATTTGTATTCACATCTACATCAAAATCTGGATCTGCATTTGTATCGGCATCTGGATCTGCATTCGTATCGGCATCTGCATCTGCAAAAACTGATGGATCCAAATTCTACATATCTAGGGAAAATATCCTTGATGTTACTGTGGGAAGCACGAGTCCTATCACAAGGAACCAAGCCAAATTACTAGGACAAAAAGCCTCGCTAGTGTCGTCTAAATCTGCCATCGTCTTTGGTTTGTCTCCAAAATGTGTGAAGTCTCTTACAAAAGCCACAAAAAAATATATTGTTGAAATGGTCGAGAGGGTTCTTCCCCAATTGAGCCTATCTACATCCAAAAAAATCCTTTGCTTCAGCCGACAATGATGTCCTAAGCACGGGATTTACCCCACATAATATGTTTGCATCTCATGTTTGGGAAAATCAATGTTATTCTCCATAACCTATGATGGTAATGCACACGATTGTGGTCTAAACTTCCACCATAGAAGAACTTACAAATTTGACAAAAGCAGTTGAAGGCCTATCAAATTACATCAAAGGGCAAAACGTCCAAATTACCAAGTTGACAAACATGATGGAGAATATGGAGAAAAGAAAATCCACCCAATTATGTGCAAATCTTCATGAAACTCAGGAGAAAAGAGAGTCCTTCACAAAACAAGAAACAATCATCAAGGATTTTCAAGTGCCTGCCGAAGGTCTGATTCCTGTTAACAAATTGAAGGACTTCATCAAAGAGGGTATCAAAGATAAATTTGAGTTCACGTCCAAGTTTTCTCTCACATATGTAAAGGCGTGTTCTCAAAGAATTGATAACCTAAAAATACATGTTGGCTATCAACCTCCTAAGTTGCAGCAATTCGACGGTAATGGAAATCAGAAACAACATGTGGCACACTTTGTCGAAACTTGCAATAATGCTGGAACATATGGTGACTATCTTGTTAAGCAGTTTGTTAGATCTCTCATAGGAATTACTTTCGAATGGTACATAGATCTTCAATCTAGTTCTATTGATAGCTCAGAGCAGATGGAGCAACAATTCCTTAAACATTTTTATAGCACAAGGCATGTTGTGAACATAATAGAGATTGCAAACTCCCGTCAAAGAAATGATGAACAAGTCATCGACTTCATAAATCATTCGAGGAGTTTGAGCCTTAACTGCAAAGATTTCCTTAGTGAAACTTGTAGGATCGAAATATGCATCCAAGGTATGCATTGGGATCTTCATTAGATATTGTAAATCATAAAGCCTAAAACGTTTGAAGAACTAGCAACACGTGCTCATGATATGGAACTGAGTATGACTTCAAATGGAGATCAAGAGTTGTCCAACTTTGAAACTTACAAAGGAAATATAATTGACATTGAGAATGAGGATAAGTTTTCATCCGAAACCCAAATTGAAGAGTCTATGTAAGTTGACATAATCCTTGACATACGAGTCTAAACTGCAAGTTATAATGCTCCTTGATGTATGAGCCTAAAATGCATGTCGTGAATTCATCAAATTAAGGCCAAATTTTCAAGCTCCAAAGCTCCTCCAATTCGACTTAAGACTTCAAATCAAAATACTCCTAGCTCATCAAATTCAAGCTAAGTCTTCATGGCAGAAAGCTCATCAAATCAGAGCTAAATCTTCATGACGTGAAGCTCGTTAAGTTCAGGCTAAGTCTTCAAGTCAAGAGGCTTCTCAAAATTGAACAAAAATCTTAAAGTTTCAAAGCTCATCAAATTCGAGCAAAATCTTCAAATAAAAATTATCATTAACGCACAAGTCCAAAATATATGTCATGAAGCTCATCAAATTCGAGCTTAGTTTTCAAGTCAAAAAGTTTCTCAAATTCGAGCAGAATCTTCAAGTCTCAAAACTCATCAAATTCAAACAAAATCTTCAAGTCAAAATGTTCCTCGACGCATGAGCCTAAAATGCATGTCATAAAGTTCATTAAATTCTATTGAATCTTCAAGTTTCAAAGCTCATCAAATTCGAGCAAAATCTTCAAGTCAAAATACTTCTCGACCACGAGTCTAAAATGCATGTCATGAAGCTCATCAAATTCATGTTGTCTCAAGTTTTGAAGCTCTTCAAATTCGAGCTAAGTTTTCAAATCATTCTTCTCAAATGTGAGCCAAGTTTTCAAGTCAGAAAAGCTCTATGCAAATGAGTTAAATCTTCAACTTGTTACTTTTGGCCCTCATGAGTTTAAATCTATATGGTCCAATAAATCCAATAGCCCTCGTGAGTTTAAATCTATATGGTCCAAGAAATCCAATAGGTTGAAAACCTTGAAATAAGTGGCCTAGACAAATTAGAAAAAAAAACTCACATATTTTGTATTGAAGTGTACAGTAAATACATTTTATTACTTTACAAGGAAGGGATGAAAAAAAAATGGACGTATCATCCCATACAATAGGTCTAAGTAGAAATAAAAAAAATCAAACATCAAGAAATGGTTTGTCAACTCGTCTTGGATGTCTTTATCAAGTTCGCATCACCTCTTCACCAAACATCATTGCTTCCAATATTTTGATGGATCGATCCAGCCATAAGCGAGCCTCTATCTTCAATATGGGCGCATATTTTGA
Organism: Solanum chiquidenum; assembly: GCA_029582725.1. NCBI lineage: Eukaryota > Viridiplantae > Streptophyta > Magnoliopsida > Solanales > Solanaceae > Solanum > Solanum chiquidenum. Next base: position 40,138 of record JAJOOS010012050.1, read on the forward strand.
AATTTGATTTAAGGAGTTGATAATGTGACAAGTAGTTCCTCTCTAGAACTAGGACAAACTGCGGCAAAACCTCTTTCTCGCCAAAACCAAAACTACAGAGAAAGAGGTACAAAGTGTGATTCATCACCAAGCTTCAATTTAGAGAAAGATTCACTAAGTGTTGTTCTCGCCAAAGCCAAAATTGTAGAAGAAGATGCACTAAGTGTGGTTCGTCGCTAAAGTCGCAACTACAAAAGAAAAGGCATCAAGTGTGGTTCATCGTCAAAGTCGCAACTACAAAAGAAGAGGCATCAAGTATGGTTCGTCGTCAAAGTCATAACTGCAAAAGAAGAGGCATCAAGTGTGGTTCATCGTCAAAGCCGCAACTGCAAAAAAAATAAAATTCATGTGTGATTCTTCATCAAAGTCACAACTCTAAAAGAAGATGATCCACGACGCAATTGTAGAAGAAGGTGTACTAAGTGTGGTTCATCGCTAAAGCCACAATTATATAATAAGAGGCACCAAGTGTGGTTCATCATAGTTGAAACTATAAAAGAAGATACATCAAGTGTGGTTCGTCGTCGAAGCCGCAACTGTTAAAAAAAAGATATTTCTTGTGATTCATCATCAAAGCCACAACTCTAAAAGAAGATGATCCACGTATGATTCATCATCAAAGCCGCAATTATAGAAGAAGATGTACTAAGTGTGGTTCGTCGCTAAAGCCGCAATTGCAAAAGAAAAGGCACCAAGTTTGGTTCATCATTAAAGTTGAAACTACAAAAGTATATGCATCAAGTGTGGCCAAAAATAAAAAATAAAATGCACCAAGTGTAGTTCGTCTTCAAAGCCGTAGTTACAAAAGAAGATGCATGAAGTGTGGTTTATCTCCACCAAAGTCACAATCGCTAAAATATTACACCAAGTATGATTCATCGTCAAAATCACAACTACAAACGAAGATGCACTAAGTGGTTCCTCGTCAATTATGAATTACCCCTCATTTTTTATGGTATGAAATTGAGGTTGTTTTTGGTCCATCGTCAACCTAAAAAAAAAGAAGGAAAAGTGATGTGTCTCACGGTGCCAATTGCACGAAGCTTCAAATCGGCATGGTGAAAATTATGGCATATGCTCTCGCGCTCTTCATGATGAATATGGTCATATTGACTCAAGAGATTTTTATTCTTTATCCATGTATATTATGACAAAATTCTCAATCAATACAGAAATTAATATGCGGCTCTTCGGCGAAAATGCAGAGAAGTAAACTCATAAATGTTGTCCAAAGTCAATTTGATCGCTAACTTTAAGAAATCAATTTTGGTCAATACATATGAACTTTTACTTTGATTTTTGGATATGTTGTAGAAATAAGATTATATTTTCTATAGAATCAAGTCTCTCTCCATTCGAGCTCTCCTACGCCAATATACAAAGTTTTGGTGAGAGTCCACAAATCTGAAAAATAATAATGACAGAATTGAAGACCAACTTCAAAAATTAATTCTCGTCAATCCATGAACTGTTTTACCTTGATTTTTGGATATGTTGTAGACTTTAATGTCTAGTTTCTATAGAGTTACGTCGTTTGTCTTTCATAATCTTCTACACCAAGATAGAGACATTTTGGCGAGACTGCATAGAGCTATAAAAAAAGAAGACAGATTTGATAGCAAACTTCAAAAATCAATTCCTATCAATTCAAAAAGGTTTTGATTTGGAATTTCGGATATGTCGTAATCCCTCTGAGTCTAATTTCTGGAACATCAAATGAATCATGATTTAGATGTTTCTACAACAAGTTATGAACTTTCTACCGCAGGCGTGCTGTGCTGAAAAAAAGTGACGAAAATTGAGTTTGGTATGCCTCAAGTTGACAATCAATCATTTTAAGAATATGTGTATTTATAGAAATCAAAAGTACATGAATTGTGTTCCTACAAATTATGGAAAACCCATATTTAAAATAAAATTATGGTAAATTTTTCTAGGAACCAAATTATGGTAAGTTTCTATAGGAATCAAGTTATGGAAAATTTCATTGGAATCAAGTTATGAAAAAATTTCATTGGAATAAAAAATGGAAAGTTTTGAAAGACTCCATAAGAAACAAATCACAAATGCTTCAAGCCTTATCTTTAAAGGTTGGAAAAGTTGGACACCGCAACAAGCCTCAAAGCAGGGGGCATTTGTAGACAGTGAAATTTTATTGATAAATCCATATTAAATTTTGGATTAATCCATAAAGTCATGATATATTGACCAAGTCAAATTACTGGTTAATAATGTGGGATTAATATCTAAGTCAAAATATATGATTTAAATAAAGTTCAAATTACATTTGGGTCAGTACATTAAGTTGATAAGATGAGCCCAACTCATGTTCTTCAAGCGCAAGTGTCACGACCCAAGGGTACCCCTGATGTTTCCGAATTCGTAATCAACGACACAACTTCCAGTACAAGTGTCTATGAATCGTGCAATAGTATAGTAACCCAACCAAGGGTTGGGGTCGTGTCCCAAGGGAGCGGTTTTGAGAATTAATAGAAAAATAAAATCTAGTTCTAACTAGTTGTAGCTAAAGACATTAACGATTAAAAACATTGTAAATTAGAGGGGGACACAAAAGTGTCAAATATCAATTTGGCGGTTTTGTCACAAGTATAGCAAAAACAACAAATATAACAAGAAAATCAAGAATGGGGAAGAGTTCTTGGGGTATGACCGCAATACAAGTTGAGATAAATAATTGGGTACATACTTTCGATAGGAAATTTGCAAGATAATAGTGACTAGGCTAAGCTTTAGATGGAAATAATATCCCTCTTGAGCAACTTACCCCGTTTCAAATGTGTTCCTCTCGGACACCCATTTGCCGCATGAAGACCAGCCTACGCCTTACCCCACTCACTCTCTCGAGATGAGTGTTGGGATATAGGACTAGGGTTCATCCTCTCGGGCTGAACCTCATGTCGACCCATTCCTTAGGCCATTAGTCTAGTGGTCTTGGTTTCGCGACCTCCCTCTCGGGCAATCCGAAAATACATGGGTGGCTTTGTATTTGCAACTACAAACCCATTAAATTAAACCACAACCACTAGGTGAAATCACCATTAAAATACATCTAACCTACCAGCTAGCAAGACCCAACAATAATATCAACACATATTTGCTATATCACACCCTAAGAATGGGGTTTTAAGCCACACATCAAGAAATAACAAAATACACCCAAAATGATAGTGAAATCAATTGGGTATAAGAAATTAAACCTTGATTTAAGCAAAGGAAGAATAATAGAGAAGACCCACTTTCAACTTTGGGAAGATGAAATCCTTTCTTCAAGTTTTCAAAACCCTCTCCAAACTTGAGAGTAAAATAAAAAGTACTAAAATTATATTGTCTAATGATACTAAAAAAGCTGATGCTGAAAGTCTTTTTCTGAAAAACAAACTGATACTAAGCTATAATTCTCCACGAGTATTTATAGTTTTCAAAAATTTATGTTGCGGCGGATCACTCGGCGACATTAGTCAGAATCGTCGATCAACTCAGCAATTCGCCCTTTCGTGTAGTTTATCTCCGTCTTGCACCATCCTTCGGCATCATCGTGCTCTGGGTCATTAGGCGATACAGTACTGCTTCACGGAATTTTTTGGTGATGCGCCGACTGCTCTCTTTTCCGCCGACTTGATCCTTTCCTTCAAGCTCAGCACACTGGAACAAAAGGCGAAGTGAAACCCTTTGGCGAATCTCCAAGTGGACTCGGCGATCCTCAGGCCTTTATTTTATCGTTCTTTTTGTGAAGTAGTGTCCATGCTTTCCTTCAATCTTCAAATACCTGAAACTTAAGAGTTTTCATCAGATATTGAGATAAAATAAGCATTTGAGGAAAAAAATTCTATTAAAATATAGCCTTAAATCAGTCCAATTATATGGACTCATCAACCCCCTAGATATAACATGGCACATAGGACCCCAAAAGGAACCATGTAAGCCACTTAGAATATCATAACATAAGTAAAGAACAATAAAGAGTAAAAAGAAATTTCAAGTCTTAAATTTTTTCATAAAAGCAAGCGGAAGTCTAGACTTGTCTCAAGTAGCCATCTATTACAATCGAAGTCTCAAATCGGGTCACAGACCTTACAACATAGTTCTCAAATGAAAGTAAAATAAAGGAAACTAGAAAATCATCACCCGTCCTAGAACCATGAGGACTCACTAATAAGTACGGAGAATAGTCAATCCAAGCTTTTGCACAAGAAGGAGATCACCTCAAGGACCAGAACCTACACTTATAGAAAATGTAGAAGAAATATGGGTTAGTACAAAAATGTACTAAGTATGATAGTCATGCAAAAAATCATTGAAAAACATGCTAAAAAGGACATCTTAGTTGAAAACCATGCATTTTACCAAGTTTGAACTCATCATGAATGTATGTGGAAACCATAAGTCATAGACCATATTGTCATGCATAGATCATCATATCATAATAGCAACATATCATAAGTACCATCACAATCTACTTGTGCAATGCATGAGTAAGATCCTATACTCCTACCCATACTAAGTAAAGCTTCTTGAGTAACTATGGTCTAGAAATCATGTTCTTGTCCATATTAACATATTAGGGAATAAGCCTTAACCAACATAGACCATGTGAGCTAAAATAGAATCTGGTGTCTACCCCACACCGAATAAGGGTGTCCTACTTGCCTAAGGTAGAACCATACTCTTAGCTTAGGTGGATCCACTAGATAAAGACCTATGAGGGCACACAGTTATGGAATAAGGGGATTGCTACTAGAAACCCAGCCTCAACTAACGGAAGAGCTTCCATCCCAAGAGAATACTATTAGGAAAACCCAACCTCAACTAACGGAAGAGCTTCCATCTCATATCAATATTTACTCGGTGCTAAGCATTGATTCCCATATTTTACATATTAAGCCTTGAATTAAGTTCATAATCATGGAATAATGTCTTGACACTCAATCTAACATAATCATACTATAGCTCCTAGATTCATTAGGTGAGACTATTCTTCCAACCTTAGAATCCATACATGTGAAAAACCTTTAACATCATATCATATTCATACATAATTTTGCACATAGGGATCATCATCCAACAGCACAATCACTAGATCATAACATATTCACTTTACTCTCAAAGTGTTCATAGAGCATATTCATAAATCTAATAGTCATGCATAATTCACATATCTTGCCTTTCAACGCTACCATCCATCAACCCATCTAGAATTACTACATTAGACATGGATGATAACATGGTTCAAGTAACCCAACTATAACAAACATAATCTCATATCATCCTTCTAAATTCAACAATTCACATCATAAGATCCAAATTTAGGAAATTAGGGATTTCATGGGTTCTTGGGGGAATTAATCATAAATCATCAATTCAATCATAATCCATCATAAATAAACCATTAAAAATGTTTTTGGAAAGAACCCACATGATTGAAGTCAAACCCTAACTTTGGGGAAATCATCAGTTTTGAAATTGAATTTGGAGGGACTCCGTGGATGGAAATTATCCAAACATGAAAGACTACCATACCTTAGTAATGATTCTTCAAACAAATTGAGTGAAATAGCCTTGATTCTTCGAGCCCTAGCTCTAATCTTTACCCTTCTTCTTCCTTGAGTTCTAGAGAGAGAAATTTTGTGTAGAAGATGAACTTTGGGTTTTTGATTTGGGTGTATTGAAAATATGAAGTAATTGGGTGTATTTTGACTTAAAAAGCCTTATATAGTTGTGTAAAAATAATACAAAACAACCTCACTTTGATAGGGCTTAAAAAGGAAGTTCCCAAATACTCCCTCATTTAAGTGACATGCCCAGGGACCACGAGGGGTCCCATGAGCCGTGGTCCCATCCTAGGTCTTGAGGCACTGGCTTGGCACATTGTGCCTTTAAACCACAAGCCCAAGGCAATCCTACGAGAGGCTCCACGAGCCGTGGAGCTAGCCACGAGCCATGGTCCCTCTCATGGACCTTAAGGCAGTGGCTAGGCCACTTGCTTGGCACCCTCACACCCCTAACTCTCCTCCACGAGCCGTGGTCTTCACCACGAGCCGTGAATTGGTTCGTGAAGAGGGAAGGCTATTTTTGGCAGATTTGGCAAGGCTACTACCTAGCCTTCCACGAGCCCTCCCACGAGTCGTGGTCTTGACCACGAGTTGTGCTGATGGGCGTGATATGTGAGGCAGTGCCTACACCAAAGGTGGCTGCCTTAAACCACTCTTTTGGACCTTGCCCTCCATCCTTGATTCTAACCCTTTTTCCTTGACATTTTCCCTCACATTTTAGCTATAGTTTAGGCTACTAATTTTTGGGGTGTTACATTATCTCCCCCTTGGGACCATTCGTCCGCGAATGACATTATAGACACCTTATGGAAGTAAATACTCAAGACTAGCAGCCCATCATGCATGCAACATAAAAATAATGCACAATTTAAAGGAGAAAACACCAACTTCGTCTCAAAACATAATCAATGCAAGGAAGTAGGAACTACATCTAACAACCCAATATGCATGAAAATCAACATTTCACATATTCATTGGAGGAACTACCTTCTCCAACTAAAATCATTCTCAACACCATGTCATGGATCCAATATGAAATTACTCTCAAAGCATACTTAAAGCATGTTCATAAACTTATCTCATGAAGTTAAATAAGCAACTCACACTATATGCACTACAATATGAGGAACATAAATCATGAAAACTCTTTTTCTTACTAAACATGAATCTCATCAACAACATGCATAACATAAGGAAATCATGGAAAATCTTATATACACACATGACCTCCAAAACACTCAAACTCAAGAGGAACTATTTACCTCAAGCTTGAATAGGAGAAGAAGGAAAGAGATGAGGATATCGGGACTTCATATCGGTCTCGGCCTCCCAAGTAGCACCCTCAACTAGATGATTTCTCCATAAAACCTTAACGGAAGCTATTTCCTTATTTCTTAGTCTCTTGACTTCCCGGTCTAAGATTTCTACTGGAACTTCTTCATAGGAAAGGCTTTCATCAACTTCCAACCCTTCTAGGGGAATAATGGATACCGGATCTCCAATACATTTCTTAAGCATGGAAACATGAAATACCGGATGAACCGGAGCCAACTCATTTGGAAAATCCAACTCATAGGCAACTTTTCCAATACGCTTCAAAATTTGATATGGACCTACATACCGGGGACTAAGTTTCCCTTTCTTGCCGAACCTCATCACACCCTTCATGGGTGAGATTTTTAAATATACTCAATCATTAACTTCAAATTCTAGATCCCTTCTTCTCACATCGGCATAAGAGTTTTGTCTACTTTGAGCTGTTCTCAACCTCTCTCTAATGAGCCAAACCTTCTCAATAGCTTCATAAACCGATTCAGGACCAATAAGAGCAGTTTCACCTACCCAAACCAACCAACCGGAGACCTACATCTCCTACCATACAAGGCTTCAAAAGGAGTCATACCGATACTTGAGTGGTGACTATTATTGTAGGCAAACTCTATTAATGGTAAGTGGTCATCCCAATCGCCGTTAAAATCTATAACATGTGACCTCAAAATGTCCTCTAAAGTTTGAATGGTGCGTTCCGCTTGACCATCCATTTGAGGGTGAAAAGCGTTGCTAACCTTCACCTTAGTACCAAACCCTTTTTTAAATGACTTCCAAAAGTGTGAAGTAAATTGAGTACCGCGATCTGAAATAATAGATAAAGGAACTCTATGTAACTTCACTGTCTCCCTTATATACAATTTAGCACAGTCTTCCGCTGAAATAGAAACCTTGACGGGAATAAAGTGGGTTGATTTTGTCATTCTATCAACAATGACCCAAATAGAATCATGTTTCTTTCGAGTACGAGGCAAACCCACAATAAAATCCATATTCACCTCTTCCCACTTCCAAGTGGGAATTGGTATATCTTGCAAAAAGCCTCCCCGCCTTCGGTGCTCAACCTTAACTAGTTGACAATTAGGACATTTGGCTACAAATTTTGCAATATCCTTTTTCATACCATTCCACCAATAGACTTCCCGTAGATCACGGTACATCTTGGTGGCTCCCGGATGAATAGAATATCTACAACCATGAGCCTCTTCTAAAATTTGCTCCCTCAAACCATCAACATCCAGAACACATTATCAACCTTGGTACCTAAGTACCCCATCTCCCCCTTGGGAGAAAGCTTCAACGGGATTCTTGAGTACCGACTCTTTCAACTCAACCAATAAAGGATCAAGGTCTTGTTTAGACTTCACATCCGCCATAAAGGATGATTTGGAGCCTTTATGAACCGTGAAACCACCCTTGGTGGAATCCACTAGTTGGACACCTAGCCGAGCCAATCTATGCACATCACATACTAACTCTTTCTTTTCATCTTCTATATGAGCCACACTACCCATGGACAATCTACTAAGTGCATCCGCTACAACATTATCTTTGTCGGGGTGGTAAAGGACACTCATGTCATAATCCTTCAAAAGTTCTAACCACCTTCTTTGTCAGAGATTCAAGTCTTTTTTACTAAACACATATTGAAGACTCTTGTGATTAGTGTAAACATCCACACGGACCCCATACGAGTAATGTCTCCATATTTTCAAAGCAAACACAACTGCCACTAATTCAAGATCATGGGTCGGATAATTCTTCTCGTGAACTTTAAGTTGCCTTGAAGTATAGGAAATCACCTTAGTTGGTGATAACCCGAACGAAGATCAATTTGGAGAATGTGTATTGACTATCATCGATTCTTGGAAGGGGATATTTATTCCTGATGGTCACTTTGTTCAATTGATGATAGTCAATACACATTCTAAGAGACCCATCCTTCTTCCTAACAAACAACACCAGAGCACCCCATGTAGAGATACTCGGTCGGATAAAACCCTTGTCTAACAAATCCCTTAGTTGCTCTTTCAACTCTTTCAACTCGGCCGAAGCCATTCTCTAAGGAGGAATGAATATAGGTTGTGTATCTGGGAAAAGATCAATGCCAAAATCTATTTCACGCTAGGGAGGAATACCGGGCAAATCAGTGGGGAAAACTTCCAGAAACTCATTCACTACCGGAACCGACTCTAGAGAACGGGTTTCGGACTCAACATCCATAACCCTAACAAGATGGTAAATACACCCTTTGGAGATCATTTTTCTAGATTTAAGGCAAGAAACAAATTGACCCCTAGGGATAGAATTTCCCCCCTTCCACTCTAAACTAGGCTCATTTGGAAATTGGAACCTAACTACCCGAGTCCTACAATCAATAGAGGCATAACATGCATGCAACCAATCCATACCCAAAATCACATCAAAATCTAACATGTCTAACTCTACCAAATCCACCAAGGTAACTTTATGGGACAAAGAAATAGGACAACTTCTATAGACTCTTTTAGCCACTACCGAGTCACCAACCGGAGTAGAGACCAAAAAAGGTTCTACTAACACTTCGGGGAGTATTTCAAACTTCATAGCCACAAAAGGTGTCACAAAGGACAAAGTAGCACCGGGATCCAACAAGGCATATACATTAATAGAATAGACTTTTAACATACCGGCCACCACATCCGGGGAGCTCTCTTGGTCACCTCGAGATTGGAGAGCATAAAAGTGGTTTTGCTTTTGACCATTAGAGTTTGAACCGCTTGGAGGACCTTTCTTGCCCTCTTTTCTTTGGTCGTAAGCATAGGACAATCTCTCATCTCGTGACCAATCTTCCCACAATTAAAACACCCATCGGTGCCAACTAGGCACTTACCATCATGCTTCCTACCACATTTTGCACAATTAGGCCTAGAAATATAAGAACCACCACTATTACCTCCTTGAGGCTAAGGGTTGGAGACCCTATCATTGTTGACCCTTGGGGGAGCACTAGAGGTTCCTTGGTTGGATAACCTTTGTTTGAACCTTGTTCGACCTTGTCCATCGGACTTAGCATTGGACAAGTTCCCATCACCAGTTCTAGCTCTTTTCACCTCCCTATTGTTGCCTTGGAGTTTCTCATCCTCCATTTGTTGGGCATGTTATACCCCATTTAAACTCGAGGTCAAAACGTGTACAACATATTTGTAATTTCCAAATTATTAACTAACTTAAGAAGTCGCCACCTAATTATTACGATGAATTAGGACACCTAAATATTTAACTAAGTAATACTAAAATTGACTTCAATTAAGGTCTACTAACTTAAAAAGATTCTAGGTAAGGGTTCTAGTTATCCTAAAGGGAAGGGGTGAGGCATCCTTTAAGATCCGTTAAAGACGGTTAACCGGCCAAACTTAGGTTTTAAAAAATATATATAAAGCTAAAATTGAGCACTAAAGATTTTGAAAAGTCAAGTAACTAAGTGATAAAATATTTTTTATTTGAAATTAATGGTCAAACTCAAGTAAATTAAAATTAAAGCATTTGATTAGAAATTATGGCATTGAAAATACTTCATTATATATAAAAAAAATGAGCTAAATTGTGATTGCTAAAACTAATAGGAATGTGATGCTTATGCACTATCTACGTAAGATTGGTAAAGCAACACTTGCACTCATATAACAAATATATTTAAATTATACATACCTTTTAGATTTTAACAAAATTAAATTTGTAAGATTAGTAATAAAAAATGTGCTATAATTTTAGACAAAGATCAAGATTTATTTAATGAAAAAAATGGATCAGAAACTTCATTTTTATTTGGAAATATGCTCGAGTCCTTGTTAATTTCCAAACATACTATTAAGGTTAGAAAATTGAACAACTCTTACATTAAATTGAAAGAAACCCAGATTGCTTTTACCAGTTTTTTTTTTTAACAAATCATTTGCCTTGTATTTGAGAAAGCCGGTTGATTTTTTTAGAAAAAAATTAAAGACTTATTCAAATAAAATAAAATAAAATAAGAAAAGAAAATTCACCAACTTTAAAAAAAAACTCTTTTGGAATCATCCCAATCACCCCATCTTTAGGCTTAGATATTCTAAAGTAGTAATCTAAAGATAAATTAAATAAGCGATCGCACATAATAATATCAAACATAAGTCAAGAAAAACAACAATCATTTAAAGCAAAATATAACACAAAATCCCTAAAATATAGTAGAGTAATTTTTGTATTTCCTCATTGTCTCACTCATATGAGTTTTGAGAAAGCAGGGACGCAACGTGAAAGAGTGGATGCATATTTTCATAGTCTAGCGATGGAATGAGACTATACGGCGGTGAGAGTCTTTCATGAAGACTCCATTTAGCTTCCGAATTGTTCATGCAAATAAAAAGAAAAGAAAGAGGTTAGTACGAGTTGACTTTAATCAATATCGAATAAACCAAACATGAAACCAATAAAAATCATACAACAAAGATACTATCCGAAATGAAAAAAAATATGCAAGCACGGAAAACTGTGAACCAAACTAGGAGCAACCATATACATACCCTTTAGGCACAAAAATAATTCCCAACTTCAACAGGTTTAGCCTACAACATAACTATTTTCAAACCATGATCATTTGACTTGATTTTTACATAGATTATACTAAATATTAAGAATTAACAAGAACTAAAAATAAACTCATTTAACTCTACTTACAGAATAGACGAGAGGCTTCAACAAGCAATAAAAAAAAGAAGAAGCTTAAACTAAAGTTTATATGTCAATATAGATATAGAGTAGATTGCGGGCAGTGAGCATAATTATTTCTTCCCAGAAAACCAATGAGCAAACACTAATCAAACCATTTGCAGAATGAAGGCATGAGGTAATTTTAAATAAAAAAAAAACTGATTCAAAATGACAAATATTTGTTAAACGAAACCATTCTCATGACTAACGTGAAAGGAATATAACTTCAGATTTGTATGAGTCTCGAGCAAATCCAATTTTTAAGCATTAGTTTTATATAATAAACTAACCAAAGCTGAAACTGTTCTTGATACATGACCTTCTCAAAAATAGACAGAAACAGAGAAATATAGAAGGCAAATATCACCTGTTGCGGGGCAGCGAACAGGGTGCTTCGATCACAAGTCTACACTCGAACAAAGATAAGATTGAACACTCTAAAAACTAGAATCCCGACGGAGATCGGAAGATAGTGAAAAGATGAAATCTTTTGGAGTAAATATTAATGCCTTAGAGAGTATGAGCGGCTGGAAAAATTATCCCCCCTTTCAGATAGGGCTGAGTGCGACTATTTATAGGTGATTTAGAGTTAGGGCTTTGGGCGGGATTTTGGAATTTCAGATTTTTGAACTTGGTCAAGATAACCGTTCAAACTTGAATGACGTGAGTAGTTGAATATAGCAGCCTTTACGTGATTGATAGGCATATATCATCGAAATGGAGTGGAAAGTCTGTCCATAGTTGGTGAACGTTTGTTGCCTTCCTGAAATGGCGGAAAGAGAGAGACAGGGGTGTTCTTGCCCTAGCTTCTGAATATGATGGAAGTTGGGCTGAAAATTAAGTCAGCTTTGGGCTTAGCTCGTGGGCTGCT
>JAJOOS010012051.1:0-13247 GCA_029582725.1 Solanum chiquidenum
CATATTCTCCTAAGAAAATTATTTCGAGTTTAGAGTCTCCATCATTGTACCACCATGACACTTTTTTCATGGTAATCAGTAGAATATTTTTTTTTTTTTGTAATTTATACTCTCTCTGTCCCATATAAACTGATCACCTTTCTAAAAGCACTTGTCCCAACTAGTGCCGGCAAAATAAGCTCATACTTTGGTAACCCGTCCAATCCGCCCATATTTTAATGGATTGGGTGAGTGACTTTTTACATGGATAAAATATGGATTGATACCCATATTCAACCCATAAAAATATGGGTAAAATATGAATTAGCCAAATAGGTTAAGCTTCGAACTTTTATTCACTCAAAATTTATGATATCACTAAAAATATTGTAACTTCTCTTCATTTTTACGTTCTTCTATAGAACTAATTAATTTTCTCTATAATTGAAAAGGTGAAGTCTTTGGCCCTCCAAAAATATATATTTTAAATGTGCATTTCTTTTGTTAATTATAATTAGATTTTTTTATTTAATTTTATATTGAATAATAAATAATAGTGTAAACTAAGCAAATCATGTATTGGTATTGACATTGCTTAAAATGCATTAAGCATGTTTTAGTCCTAAGATGCAAATATTTATTTACTTTGAAATTAAAAATATTTTTCCCTTGTTATTACATAAATTATATATATATATATTATTATTATTATTATTTTTCTTTATTTAAAAGGTATTTTAGAATACCTACATGGTTGATTTTCAAGAGTGTACCAGCCTCGAACCCTTGACCTAGTGGTCAAGAGAAAACTCTCCAATTAGTAAACCACTATGTCAAGAAGGCCGGTGTAAATTTATTTATTTTGAAAAGTTATAGGATTTTTTTTTTGACTTTTATGATACAATAAAATTAAATGAAACATTTTCAACATTTTTCATCTAAAAAAAGACTAAAATATTTTCTCCATGTTGAATTCTTAAGTAGAGTACTATTTACTCATGAAAATATGGGTAAACTAGTATTTTACCTAACCTATTTGTTACCCAATTCATTTTTACCCATATCAAATATGGGCGGGTTGAATTATTACCCATTTTATGTTGATCCATTTTCAACCCGCCCAAATTTGACCCAACCCGTCCATTTTCCACCACTAGTCCCAACTTACTTGATCACTTAATTACTAAATCAAGATAAAATTAATTATTTTTTTCTCATTTTACCCCTATAATTAATATCATCATCATGCTTAATGTTTCCATAATTTCTTTTGAAAGGTTAAACAAAATTAAAAGTTCCTAGAATTTATCTTTCCAAAGAGTTCATTAAATACTTAATTACTCTGTTGTACTATTGCTCTCATCCTTTTTGGAGTACTTATACCTTTTGTATGCCCTATGTCATCATAGATTATCTTGATATCCATCAATATGGATAAAAAGTAAATTAGTCAAACTGATCATTTTATTTATGATTTCTTAAGCACTGTGTAAAATAGAAGGTGATCAATTATTATGGAACGAAGGGAGTAACTTCTTCTTTTGGATCTTTTGGTGATATCAGTCCAACAATGCATTCACCTGTGTGAGAATTATATATATGGTTACGTTATAATAATAATTGACAGAAGAGAATTATCCAAGATCATATATGCCATACGTACCATGGCAAACAAACGCAAGAGGCTGAAGAAGAAATAATTCAGCAGCAAGTTTTTTCTGGCTAAGAAGAGGAAATTGGCTACTTCCATTATTATTTTATCTGCTTTTTTCGATGCCAATATTAAATCCATCGATATATTCTCAAACTATATATATAATAATACCAAAGAACACTTTTGAACTAAATATTGTTATATTATTTAGAGGCGCGCAGTCGTTCTATTTATAGAGGCCGTCTGACTACGACTTTGAAATATAAAAAGGAATTAGTCGGTTAAAATAGTTGGATTTTATGTTTTTATTTTTTTGGTATTGTGCGACCATCGATTCGGTCCGATTTTATTTATTATTGGTTTTATTTATCGATTTTCAATTTTTAAATATGCTAAATCAATAACTAAATTGATAAGATATTTTTTATCGATTTTTTATTTATCAAATTTTTTATTCTTAACGGTTCGATTTTCGATTTAACCAATAAGAAAGTTCTCATAAAACAAATAAATGATTTCTCCAATAATTTGACGCGAGAGGATAATACTGTAACTTTACATAATTCTCATAAAAATAGTAACTAACATGAAAAAAAAACTATACAAGTACAACACAAATAATAATGTGAATTGAAGGCTAAGGGGCACTGCTATAGTAACTAGTAAAGTACTGATATTAATATTTAATACTTATATATGTAGAGCAACATAAAAAAAATTATTACAGTCCTAAGGGGTTATCACTTTATCCAATAATCCAATATTTAAAAACCCAAACCAAAATCGAATCGATAACCCGATAATTTATTTTAATAAAATCATTAAAAACCCATGCACCGAATAACCCAATAACAATAAATAATACTCCTTTTGTCCTAATTTATATGACACTTTTTATTTTTCGAAAGTCAAACCGTTTAAGTTTGACCAAAAATTTGCGCGTGTAATCTTCAATTTTTTTGAAATGAAATTATATATTTGTAAACTATGTAAAAAAAAATTACAAGTCACAATAATTAACAATTCAAAATATTTAAAAGATATATGAAAACTTTATCATCAAAGATAAACTAATTCGAATCTCAAAATTCGAAAAATGACACATAAATTAAAATGAAGAAAGTAACATTTTTTTCGATTCTATTTTTGTCACACCTATCGCTAACTTACTTTCCGGAAGAAGCAACCCCACGTTGGCTATTATTTGAGCCTTGAGGAAGTGGGCTAGCAAGAAATGTAGGGATTGTACCTTTCTATTACTAGCAAATGGAAAGCACCTTTGTATCATTGTGATAGCTAAATGTAGTGTTAAACTAGCTCTGAATCCGAACAAATACTCGCTCCGTTTCAAAAAAAATAATTCAATTTGACTTGGAACAGAGTTTAAGAAAAGAATTTTTGTTTTAATCTTGTGATTCTAAATTAAAGTTATGCCAAATGTATCAAAATGTCCTTTAATCTTGTGGTTTTTAACATGCCACGTGAAAAGTTAAAGTTAAAGTGTTGCCAAAAAAAGAAAGAAGTCATTTTTTTTTAAACAGACTAAACAGGAAACTAAGTCATTTTTTTTTAAAACATAGGGAATATATATGTAGGGCAACATAAAAGATTATTACAGTCTTAGTGGGTTATCAATTTATCCAATATTTAAAAATCCAAAATCAAAATCGAATCGATAACCCGATAATTTATTTTAATAAAATCATTAAAAACTCATGCACCCAATAACCTAATAACAATAAATAATACTCCATCTGTCCCAATTTATATGACATTTTTCATTTTTCGAGAGTCAAACAGTTTATGTTTGACCATAAATTTTCCAATGCAATCTTCAAATTTTTTGAAATGAAATTTATATAATTGTAAACTATGTAAAAAAATTATAAGTCACAATAATTAACAATTCAAAATATTTAAAAAATATATAAAAACTTTACTGTCAAAAATAGACTAATCTGAATTTCAAAATCTAAAAAATATCACATAAATTAAGATAGAGAAAATAACATTTTTTTCGATTCTATTTTTGCACACACCTCGCTAACTTACTTTCCGGAAGAAGCAACCCCACGTTGGCTATTATTTGAGCCTTGAGGAAGTGGGCTAGCAAGAATTTAGCAGGGGCTGTGCAAACGTAGGGATTGTACCTTTGTATCATTGGGATAGCTAAAAGTAGTTTTAAACTAGCTCGCTCCGTTTAATAATAGTTGTCCGTTATACTATTTTGGGATGTCCAACAATACTTGTTCACTTTATGAAATCAATGGATAAATTTACACTTAGTACCTAATTTATCCTATCATTAATTATAGTCATTTCTCTATTACATTTTTCAAGACATTGTATTAATTATATTCGAAAGATGATATAATAAAATCATTCTTATATTTATAGTTTCTTAACAAGTGTACAAATTTAATAATGGACAAGCAGGGGCGGATCTAGGATTTGGAGGTCGTGGGTGCCACAACGTTCAAGTAAGATAAAATGATCGGTTGCTTTAATTTTGGGTTACAATTCGGGTTACTGATTTATTTATTTTTTATAAACAAATTGATCAAATATGCATGTTAGTAATATTTTCTTTTAGATATTCTAAGATTAGAGATAACTAAACAATTCAAATTTTTTTCCTTTTTGGAATTAGATGTCTTATTCGAAACTTTGAGGAAAAAAAAAGATTTTTTACATTAAAATTTGAGCTTGTGTAAACCATCTAATAGTATTAACATAATATATTCATATTACATTGACTTTATGTGTTGTTGGAGATACATAGTAGGGAAAAAATAAAAATTGTAGTTTCAGCCTAGTCATCTTACTTAGCAAGAACGTCGGTGAAGATTGAAAGAACCTTTAAGTTTTTTAAAAATAAATCTCTAATAATAATATTCATCATTTTTAAAACATATTTTAAAAACCTACTATTTAAATATATTCTTAATAATATTTATTTGACGTTCATAATTTAGTACTCATTAATTGATAAAAATAAACATGTAACACTCATATCAAGAGATTAATAATTAGTGCAAGAGAAAGTAAAAAAAAACTAAAAATTAATCATGAAAAGGAGTCAATTTGAATTAATAAAGAATAGTAAATAAATAAGAATGAATGGAGAAAAATAAAATTATGCCATTTACATACTAATGAAAAAGACAAAAAAGAAAAGAAAAGAAGAACTAAAAATTAATCATGAAAATGAGTCAATTTGAATTAATAAAAAATAGTAAATAAATAAGAATGAATGGAGGAAAAAAAATTAAGCACAAAAAAGAAAAGTAAAGAAGAAAAAGAGCAAGCAAAAAAATAAGTGTTGGCAGTGAGGTTCGAACTCGAGTTGACTGTGCAGCAGACCAATTCCTTCGCCAATTGAGTTGTTCCGCATTTCGGTCATTGGGTGGATAAAGTAATATATGTTGAATTATTATGCATATATACATATATAAACGACGTTTTTTCCGAGATCATTGGGTGTCGTGGCACCCCCACCTGTCCATGTAGATCTGTCCCTGTGGACAAGTATTATTGGACAGAGAGAATAGTACATTTGTGATCTATTGTGAGTTTTTATTTTATGGACGGTAAAATCTTTATGATTTTAATATAATATAAATTATTTATTAATTATTAAGAAAATATATTTTTGATTGCTAAATTTGTAAATTAAATTTTAACTTAGAGTGTTCCTACTTTTAGCTAGTGTTTATCATAGATTTTCAAATATTTTTGGCAAGTTAATTTCGGGTGAAGTTTCATCATGACTTTAGCTATAATTTCTGAAAAAATATTTGACTTTTTAAAGAAATATGATTTATATTTATAAGTTCTAAAAACTATTAAAAAATATTCATAAGTTTGTATTATCATTTTATAATGAACATGTCTCGTGAAAAGTTTTAACAATGAGCACAATTAATATGAATCTGAGAAAAAAAAATACTAATATATGAATCTGAGAAAGAGGAAGAAAACTAAAGCACAATACCATTGATTAGTATACGAAAAATTACTATTACTACTTGTAATTGAAATGACTTCGCAGAGAAAACTAAAATAAAAACTATATAAAAATATAACTACATAAATTTTGTATAATGAATTAGGACTAAAATTCAATCGAAAACTATAAATGGTGGGTGTTTTAATAAAATATAAAAAATTGAGTTAACTTAAAGTTTTTAATAGTTTTCAAATAATGGAATTTGACTCAAATACTACTTTTTTCAAGAATTTGAGAAATTTGGGTATTTTGTCAAATAATTACAATTTGTTCTGCTTTTCACGTTCTCATGTATTACTGTTAAGGAACTTCAAATTTAAAGGTCAGAATCAATAATTTACTTATTTGTTAAAGGATATTATGAACATTCAATTTTAAGGGTAATTCTCATGGATGTTTGATGGTGGAAGCTGAAAAAGAGCAACAATTAAAGCTTAGAGATCATGTATTTTCGTACTCTAACTTCAAACTTGGGAAGGAAAATGTGAATGTGTAACAATGATACATCCCATAAATAACAAATTAACTTCATTTCCATGTTATTTGATAGTCTTATTTTGGATATTGATGTTCTAAACAACATCAATATTTATTTTGTGTTTAATTTTATTTTCACGTCAGCTTTGATGGTGGTATTAAATTCAAGTTTGAGTAGCATAGGTGTGCAATAGATCGTTCCAATAGTTCAAGCGTTTTAACTGGCTTGTCGTGACAACTTCAAGGTGAATTTATGCATTTTCCCTAAACCACAAATCACAATTGATAGTACCTTTGAACCAACACACTTAAACTAATTTCGAAAATCAAATCTACAATTATAATTTGTTCATATATTTTAATTGAATTTCTTACACATCAGAAAAAACATATATATATATATAAAAGAACCTTAGACCCTCCTACGTGGCTCCACCACAAACCAGGATTCCCTTTTAATTTATTTTATTTCCAAAACTAGCCTTCCCCTTTCATGAAGAGTTGCGACTTTTATGAAGAGTTGTGACTTTTATGAAAAGTTGTGAATTTTATGAAAGGTTATGACCTTTCCGATAAGACACAATAAGCATTTGTTCACACTACCTTTTGTTGTCTATAAATAGAGGAATTTCCTCTCATTTTAAAACAACGAAAATTTTGAACTTCTTCTTCTTCTGGACAATTAAATAATTGTGTACTTTGCTCCTGTTGAATGACTCACTGACACCATTTTTTTGTATCAATACACTGGTGAATAGAATCGTTCTTTCCTGAGAGGATCTATTCCTTTAAATCTCGGGTACTAGGGGGAATAATTTTCTTAAGGGGACATTGTACATTCAGTGGGCTCGATTTTTTCCATTATGTTTCATTCTATTGTTACAAATCTTGGTATGTTTTTACAGTCATTAATTTATGCTTATATTATTAATTGTTATTTTTTAGTACATGCTTTAAATTTTTGTTGTTTATGTTTCTGCAATATTATTGTTATAAGTATTTGTTAGTAAAAAACAAACGTTAATTGAGTATTCAAACAAGTTTTCTCTACTGGAATTGTTGAAGGTACAATAAAAAAAACTCTTACAAATCTCTAATTTGTTCATCAACAACGTCATTTCTTCACATACAAGGATGGAGTTTTGTGTTCTTTAGAAAATTCTTTGAGAGTTAATAACTTTGCAGGCCCATATTTTTTTATTTTTATGTTGTTATCTATTTTAACTAAATTTTATCACTGGATATTATGAGTAGTTTAAGGATTGAAAGTTGATTGAAGTGTTGGTCAATTTTCTGAGGTATGTTATTTTAAAACATGAGAACTTTTCTAGTTAGAATGATTTGTTCTCATCATTGGATATCTCATAGTTTACTCCCTTTAATGCATGTTCTTTCTCGCTGTTTTGTTGTCTCCTTAAAATTGTATTGATTATTTTTCTTTTGGTATGTATATGATCTTACTTGGACAAAACTTTCGTCCTTTTAATGTTTTTCTTTTTTTTCTTCTCATCCAGCTCTACTAAATATTTTTTGTGTGAGTTATGACTATTTCAGCAAGCTTAATTTGAAAAAAATGAAACAAAACCTGCTCTAAATAAAAGTGATATCTTAAGCTACAAAAGATATGTCTATTAACATAGATTTGTTATCATTTATGTCCCAAGTCATTGTTGAGCATTTGAGTTATCTAGGTTAGACTCATTTTTAATTTTTTAATATTCAAGAATATTTCTTTAACATGAGTCTAGAATCCAACATTTTGATCTACTTATACTTTCATAATGCAACAACTATACATACATATTTCTGAAAAAGTCGTAAAGTTGCATTGATGAAGCATCTAGAAGGGCCTTCAGAGCAGCAGTTTAATGCATAATGAATTTCTAAAGGGGTCAACAATAATATTTTGTTGTTGTTTCAAATTTATTTTTCTCCCTCTATAAATTTTGTTAGAGTAACAAAGTAACAATAAGGAAAAGTGGTGAACGTTTGACTTCAGACAAGTAGATTGTCTCTAAAAAAAATTATTTATGTTGTTGTGGTGTACATTTTTAACGGTCTTAACTTATTTATAACTAATATTGATTATCGAATTTTTTTATATAATTTGTTTTTAACAAGGAGTTATTCTAACCATAAAATTATCAGTTCTATATTTTTCATGTACAAAAAAATAGAAAAAAAATATGTTTAATCGCTACATAAAAACATTACTCAGTTTTAACAAGACAATTATATCATCAAACATATATTATGATAAATTATGTAAAAAATAAAAATGATTACATATCAAGATATTTTTAATCATTCATTATATATTTAAATTTTTTGAGATATGTGATAATGTCAAATCATTTAATTTATATTGAAATGTTCTTAAAACCTACTAAATTTTTTTTTTTCTTTTTTCTTATAACAATCAATTATTGGAAAGGTTGTTCAAAAGCTTAGAAAGATTACCTAGTATATATATAAGAATAACGTGACTTCTAAGTAATAATAATATTTCTAGATACGTGAGCAATCTTTTTTTTTTTTCATAGGATTTTATTTTTAAAATGTAATTAACTAAGTTTTGGTAGGTTTTCTCATTAAATGGTATAGAAAATTTAGACAAGTCCAATTGTATAAAAGGTGTTAATTTATCATTAGTTTCTGTAGAAATATAGGACAGACTGTATGGAAAAATTTCTCTATTTTCTTATGATCAATGTACAGATTTCTACCACTATTTATACATGTATTTGCTGAAAAGGAAATGTAAAACATAATTAATGTATTTACTCTAATTCTGGATGATTTTATTCTTTACCATATATACAATTATTCTTTTTACTTTTTATAGTTGTGTAAAATTCGTGAGTTGTCAATTCCAATATCAAATCAAACGAGGCCAATAAATAGCTAGCCCAACTTGTCTGTAAGGAGTCCATTCTCCTCTTTCTTATCTTGGTTTACAAGAGTGGTGAATGCAGCCTCTTATTAGCTCCAACAGTTTCACTTAAATTTTAAAGGAGAGGAAAAGAGATGGAAAGCAAAGAAATGGGCAGAGTATGTGTAACAGGAGGAACAGGATTTCTTGGATCATGGCTCATTATGAGGCTTCTTCAACGTGGTTATTCTGTCAACACGACGATTCGATCTCATCCAGGTTAATTAATATATTAACTTCAATTTTCAAAATATCATATAGTTTATCAATAGCTAAATTTAGTCAAAACTGAAAATACTCTATTTTTCAGATAGGAAGAGAGATATTAAGTACCTCACAGAACTAGAAGGTGCATCAAAGAGACTTCAAATTTTCAATGCTGATATGAACAAACCACAAAGTTTTACTGCAGCAATTGAAGGATGTGTGGGAGTTTTCCATGTAGCTCAGCCAATGGATATGGAAGAAGAAGAAGAAGTGAACGAAACGAAGGTAAAAAGTGTCATTACAGCAACATTGGCGATTTTACAAGCGTGTGTTGATTCAAAGACAGTTAAGCGAGTCGTATATACTTCTAGTGCTACTGCTGTTATATTTAATGATAAAGGCTTAGACATAGTAGATGAAAGCTCTTGGAGTGATGTTAATTTCATCAAATTTGCAAAGCCACTTTTGCCATGTTATTCAACCTGCAAGACATTGACAGAGAAAGCAGCAATTGAATTTGCAGCAAAAAATCGACTGGACTTAGTTTCTGTAGCTGCTTCTTGGATACATGGACCCTTCATAACTCCTCATTGTCCATTCACTGTTCAAGTTTTTCTGGACATGATATTTGGTAAGTAATTCCTCTGTACTGCTGATAGTATGAGTGTATTTTAACATGATATAGCAAACTTTACATCTTGGATTATCAACACTTCTTATATAATTCTACAAAAAAAATATAAATTAGCTACCAACTTTGTCCCAAATCTGCCATTAAATAGTTTGTAGCTAACACATTTTTTTTAATAATTCGTTGAACAATTTGATACATAGTTAATCATTTGTAACATATATATATAATATATTGTGATTTTCTTATATTTTTACAGGAAATCGCGAAGGTTTGCTAGAACAACAAAAGTACATACCTTTTGTACATGTAGATGATGTGGTGAATGCACATATCTTTCTTTTTGAGCATCCAAATGCAAATGGAAGATATATTTGTTCTTCTGGAGAAACAACAATATATCAACTCTCCAAATTTCTTTCAGCCAGATATCCTCAATATCAAATACCAGTTATAGAAGGGTACGTAAGTAAAAAATGTCTTTCTTTTTGGTTCTTGAAATCGATCATTAAGGATCAACAATACGATATAATACAAAAATTAATGATAATCTCTTTTGTAGTTCAATGGAGGGCCTAAAATATCCCAGACTTTCAGTAAAGAAGCTCTTGGACACTGGATTTAAGTTTAAGTACTATGGACAATTAGAGGAAATGTGTGATGAAGCAATTGAATGTTGCAAAATAAGGGGTCTGCTCTAGTCTTTTAATTAGACCTCTAATAATTACTAATATGGATGAATTATAGGTCTATGTTTTCATATATCCCTAATAATAATGTTTAAAAAATTTGTATTTTGTTATGTACATTTGTTTACTATATACTTAGTTCATTTGAATGAAAGGAAAGGGGGGAATTGTACTTCACTCCTCAAAATTTGAATAGCACCCTCCCCTTCAGAAACATTTGAATCTATAATTCTACTACCACTTTCTCCTCAGGAGCGGTCACAGAAGGGGGCGCAATAATTAATGGTTACTTATTCCAATGAAAATCACAAATTTACATGGCATGAAAACGTAAGAGGAGGAAGGTAAAACAAGGAAAATGTGAATATGTAACCATGACGCATTCCATAAATAGATAGCAAACCTCATTGCCCTTTGATAGGCTTATTTTCGATATTGATGTTGTTTAACGTTCAAGCAGAAATGGAGCTATACTAATAAACATTATACATATTACTGTAAAAAATTTCTGTTTGCCCTATCTATAAAAGACACGAACATGCAATCCCCCATCAATGAGAAGATTAATCATTGTGCTGTAGTTGATAGCCTTCTTATCATCACTCAACATGAAAACAAAGTAAGGTAACAACACAGCAGAGAATATGAACCAAGAAAGGGTGGTTGCTGCTGTATCTTTGCCAGCTATTAAGAAGCTCAATATTATATCACACAAATACTTTGGATCTGTATCAGTTATTTGCAGAAACCTTGACAAAATGTCTTCTTTCTTCCACTGCATCTGGCAAAAGATCATAATATCTAAGCATATATCCTCATTAATAAAATTAGTAGCTATAAGACGATTAACCTACAGATAGAACAACATGAGTTTCTGGTTTACTCATCTGCTCAGTTCTTATGTTGATCAGCTTATAAACAAATGCATCAACAGTTCTTATATTGTCCCTTAACTTGGCTTCTACTCCGATATTGAGAGCTCTTTTAATCTTCCAGAAGATATCAGTATATCTCCAAGTTGTCATTGCATTAGCATTGTCAAATGCATCGCTAAATCTTTTGCCT
Source organism: Solanum chiquidenum (assembly GCA_029582725.1). Lineage (NCBI taxonomy): Eukaryota > Viridiplantae > Streptophyta > Magnoliopsida > Solanales > Solanaceae > Solanum > Solanum chiquidenum. The sequence continues at coordinate 11,644 of JAJOOS010012051.1, forward strand.
TCTTCATTTGAACCGCACATGTTGTCTAGCTCAGCTCCGAATGCAACTCTGAATATAGAATCTAGAGATGTTTGAATGAATAGATCCTTTTCACTTAATTCATCTTCAAGATTTGGTCCACAAGAATATAGGTTTGGTTTTCTTAGAAAAATGTTACTGTTAGCCATTTGATTTTTGAGAAACAGAAAATGCAATAATCTTTTGGCCAATTTTCTGATGTTAGGTAGCTGCTAAGCCCTCTAGATGTCAAGTATCCAATGTTTCTTAGTCATTTGTGCAACATTTTTTATAGGGTATCATCTTTTTTATAGCCAGTTTGGCAAGAAAAAAACAGCAAAAGCTGATCCAATTTACTGTAATCGATTAGTTAACATGTCGGTTAAATGTATTCTGAAATACCGAATAAATCATTGGTTTATCAAATTATCAATTGAGCCAATATAAATTAGAAGTGTTCTATAGGATATCATCTGCTTCCGATTCCTTTCCAAGGATTGTATTATTCAAAAGCCATAATAACATTTAACTCTGTTATGAGTATACTAGTTCATGATCTCTATCTCTATTGAAGAAACTTTCTCCTCAGTTGAAGAATATTTCTTCATTGGAATGTGAGTCATGTCGATTTGCAAATCACCATCGCATGTCGTCACAACCAAGAGTTAATAAGTGAGTTGAATTAGCTTTTGAGCTAGTTCATTTTGATGTTTGGAGACCATGTCCTGCGGACCAACATATCATACAACAGTGTCACATGCCTCGTAAGAACCCCCTGGTGCAATATAGATACTGTCTATGCCGCACAAATTTAATGAGATGGTCAGCTCAAACTTTTATATGACACACTTCAACAAAGTTTCTGTTTTTATCAGATAATTATATATTTTGTATACTGATATAGTTTTAATACTATATTCAAACGCTTTAACCTTGGACAACAAACTTCATCAAACTGGAGGCAATAATGACTAACCAGTAAAAGATGAAATTAGCATAGATTAGGCCCGTGCTCAGCAATGGCGCACCACCACTAGTATGTATATAGACGTGTGATAGTTGCAAGGTTACCCATCAATGTTATATCTAGTTAAATGTACGTTATTTTTTACCTGTGTATTGCATTAATTATTAATAAATATATATAATAAGAATAAATTATTAAAAATGTAATGGAAGTTTCTGTATTAGATTTATTAAATAGTTTCTCTTTATGAAATAATCTTAATATTAAAAACACATTGATACTTGCTATTTTTTGTAATTTGACTCTCAAAGCACTTTTTAAAGAAAATTATTCAAATACAAATTGCTAATGAAAAACACTTTTCAAATGAATTTGCAAAAAACAATTTGCTTTTTTTGAAAGCACTTTTCTGAAAAGCTATTTTTAAAAAACCCTTCTAAAGATGAGCAGTTTTTAGCATAATATCAAACAAACTCTTATTCTCTTCATTTTCCCTGTTCCTACTTGGATGGAAGACACATGTTATAATCAAGAATTTAATATTTGAGATTTAATTACCTAAATCAAGGTCCTAACCATGATTAAATAACCAATAATTTCTTCATTTACTTTAATTTTTTTGTCAAACCCACAATTCTAG
>JAJOOS010012052.1:0-13824 GCA_029582725.1 Solanum chiquidenum
CTGGGACAATTCTCTGAATTTTTGCATACTATTCTCTATACTATCAAAAGCTCTAGAGTTCTATTCCTTCCATATTGCCCACCATATACTAGCTGGGATAATTCTCCATCTATCTTTGTTCTTGGATTTCTTTCCTGGTTCCTCCCAACTCTGGATTGCTTCTGTGATCTTGGCAGGCATGGTCCATGACATATCCTTAAGATTCAGGAATAATCTCCATAATTGGCAGTGATTTTGCAGTGTAGAAAGAGATGGTTAACTGTCTCAGCAGTTTCCCCACAAAAGAAACATCTAGAACGTAATGGTATTCTGCTGCTCTTTAAGTTGTCTTCAGTTAGTACAGCTTCTTTGGCTAACAACCAGACAAAAAACATGTCACTTTGTGTGGGATTTTTGACTTCAAGATTCCTCTCCATGGCTATTGACTTTGAAACTGATTGGCGTGGTTCAGCCAGTTGTATGCACAACACCTTAAAACTGCTCCTCCGATTGCCTTTTCGCCACAACACTAGTCTCTTCATCATCATCACATAATATCAAGGTATCACCAGCATATTGTAGATGGGCAAGTTCACACTATAAACTTCAAGTCTGTTGACCTCAAAATCTCTGAGTCATCACTTCACTTTAGTTGATTTGATCATATTGTTCATCCCTTCCATAGCAAGTAGGAAAAAGGAAAGGAGACAAAGGGTCTCCCTGCCTCAGTCCCCTCTCCACACTAAAGAAACCAACAGGGTGTCCATTTATAAGTACTGAGAATCTCACAGTGGAGATACAATGTCTGATAGAATATGCAGATTTCCTTTTCATCTAAGTTGACATTATTATTGATTGACCTAAAAATAGTAGAGTGACCCATCTACTTAACCCCGGGTTGGCAGGTTTACTTGACATCTTTTGCTTATTCTAGTGGATTAGTCGAAGTGTCGCACATGCTGGTCGACAACATTATTGCCACGTAATCTGAATCAGGGATCTAATCATATTCTAACAGATATCAGTAGTTGAGATTCAGCTTTTAATTCTCTATTGGTAAAACAATGAGAGAAATCAATCAGCATGTCATGCCTAATTGTTATATTGTTATTTATAGTGGTGTCCTGCACACTGTTATGTGTGTAGCTACATTGCATTCTTCAATTTATTATCCTTCTTTACATAGAATGACATTTTATTTTTCATTGTCTTTGTTTGCAGGACATATTGAATTGGTTAAATTGTTACTGTCGAAGGGTGTAGACGTTGATTTGCAAAGTGATGCTGGAACACCACTTATGTGGGCTGCAGGTCTCTGCCAAGAAGATGCTGTTAAGGTTTTGCTTGAACACCATGCTAATGTGAGTGCTTTGTTACCTGTTTAAACCCCTCTTTTCTTAAATCAAAATTACCATTGTTTTAACAATTCTCACTAGACAAAGTGGAAAACAGTTGTATGGTTCAAGTGTTAGCTTTCTAATGACTTGAAGCTTCCTAGTGGGTTACTCAGTTCATCATTGTTTTGTAACAGGGAGAGAGGTTATTTTCAAACATCACCACCACCCTTATCCAAACAAATTTCAGTCCCCCCCCTCCCTCCCTTCAAAAGGCAAAAAGAGTCGGGCCATATGTGAGGAGGCGTGTTGATAAATAATAAAAGTATCCCCTCTCTAACAACTTAAGCTTTTGCCTTCTAGATGAAGTGGTTCCACAACCAAACAAGTCCTTACACACGTCTCTTGCACTGATCTATTCAAAAGGTGACCAATTAATAGATGTTGAGTTCTTTCTTTCTTCTCTTGTTTTATGTACTTTCTTCCCTTTGCTAAACAGTGTAGAGTTTCCACTCCTAACTTTCCTAGGCTTCTTTTCTCATCCCCCTCACCTCTTTCTTTTTCTGTTTTTGATAAGTATTGACTTCGCCATTTTCTTCATGCTTTTCAGTTTCACTTAGTTGTTTGTTCGTGTTGGTGTTGCGAAAAAGAAGTTCTAGTAAAGTAGTTAGCTTAGATATAGTATATAAATTAGCTTTTGTTTGGTGAGAAATTTCTATATAAAAGGTATTCAATTTTCTTCAATTTCACCTTTGCTTTTGTATAGATTACATAAATCATTAAAACTGTCCAGACTTTCCCCATCGATTTTGGTCAAAGTACCCAAAATCGGTTGACCAAATCGGACACGGATCTCACACCCACACCCATGTCGTGTTGACACGGGTGCGGCACCAAAAGTGAAGAGTCCGAGCAACTTAGATTTTATTTGATGCATTCTTCTCTACTGTTGAGGATGGGTTTGTGGAAGGGGGGTGGATGGGGGTGAAGATACTCATTTAGAAAGTGTTATTTCTATTTGTTCGTATGGTCTAAAGAAAGTTACTTTGTGCAGTTTGATGCTCAAACAGGAGATGATAATATGTGTCCTCTGGGATCAGCTGTGGCAGCCAATTCATTGCCTTGCGTGGAGCTGTTAGTAAAGGTCAATAAAATTCTATTTTCTCCTTAAAACTGTATATATTCGTTAGATCGTTAGTCTATCTATATGTTCTTTAAATTGCTGAATCCAATTGAGCATCTCCAAGAAGTTGTGTTGCAGAAAACATGTGGTGCTGTTGTTTGATGCATTATCATTCTGCACTTTGCTATGTGTTGGAACCATGCAAAATTTGTGCTAGATCAAATCACAAGAAACTGCTTTGATCATACGGGAACCATGTGAAACTTGATTCTAATACACCTTTCCTGAAACTCTCAATTTTATTTGTTTTTGGTAATAAAACACAATTTTATTAACCAAGAGTGAGTTATGTACAAGTATCAAAAAAAGCTGAAATGGAAAGCCCCATTACAACATATTAACTACCAGCTATCTGACTACAAAACTTGCTACTATTGACTAGCACAATTCAGCTAAATGAATGTTTAATGTGCTTATTTATTTTTGCTTAAAAAATGTGCTTACTCAAATATCATCGGGACTAAAATCAGACTTTAAGAAGTGATTAAAAGTGATATTAGCCCAAAAGAAATGTTTCATGAAATGAGAAGTGAATGGAATTCAAAGTATGTAGGGTTATACTTGCAAAGAGAGGAGTCTGTGGAGTCTCGTCTGTTGGTTACCTATTGTTTGGCACACTAGGAAACATATCCAGAAGTCCATTTCCCTTGTGCTGCTGCTTGTTGTAGTTGTCATTCCCTTGTTAAATAATGGCTTGTTAATATGTGATCGTGTTGTTCCCATGAATGTATGTTTATCAGCTCTTCTATGATCTTCCTTTTTCATTCTATAATTCATTCCATCTGAAGTTATATGTTCTGCTTTTAAACTATATTGTAAATACAGAGTACACCTTGCACAATAGCACGTTTGGTTCTTATGTATCCTTCTTTGAGCATGGTTTGTTGAAATGAAGACTTAATCCAAGATGGTCTATTAAGTAAGGCATCCTTTACCTGCTGGAGAAAACATTGCTTACATATTCAAAGATGGTTTATTGGTAGAAAAATAAAATTATATCTACTGAAGCAATTTTTACATATGCCACACCAAATTGGAAGTGTTGTTGTTTGCGGGAAGACAAACACCTATTTCACTTATGAAAATCATCTTTTTCAATTTTTCCATTTTGCTTTGTATTTTGCAATGTTGCTTGGTTAAGCGTGGCATCTGTCTACTTAAGGCTCAACTTCTTTTGTGTTACCAGGCAGGGGCTAATGTCAATGTTAAGACTGGTAAAGCAACAAGGTATGGTGAAACAACTCCTTTGCTCATTGCTGCTCATAATGGTAATGCAGAAATTGTTAACTGCTTACTACAAGCTGGAGCTGATCCTAATGCTGCTGATGAGGTAATTGAGAAGAAAATCTAACAAAATATAAATTCTTTGTTGTTTCAATATATTTTGGAAGAAATTTCCAAGGGATCCTTTTTCTTTTTATTGTTGGAAGATGATTCCAAGCAATTTTAAGTTTTATTTTCGTGTGTTTTGTTTATCTGCTAGCACATGTGAATCGTATTCCTTACTGTCACTTTCTAGTCTACTTCCCACTTTTCAGATTTGACATGCATAGTTCGGTTTGGGAATATGTTCTTAAACCTGGACCTAGAGTGAGAACTAATAATCAAAGGGGTCGTTTGGTGTGATGGACAAGGAAAAATAATCCCGGGATAAGTTTTTAGTACCCCTTAATTCTTTGTTTGGTTATGAAGTGTGGGATAACTTATCCCAGGATTAATAATTATGACTGGGATAAGTTATCCCTACTTGTGGGTGGAATACTAATCCGGGATAAAAATGTAAAATAACAAAAACTCCCCCCATATACACCCTCATTTATACATCACTTTTACATACATGTATATTCAAATAATTTTTAATACCATTAATAATAACATTCACAACCTTCACTACTTGTTATTTTTATGATTATATATTTTTTCATTAAAAAATTAGACTATATAAATATAATTTGTATTTTATGAATATATTACACGTTAATTTATTTGACTAATTCTTATGTTTATTTACATTTTGATTTCTCTTAAAAAGTTCACTCCACTATTGAATTACATATTTTTAATTAAATAATCTTTTAATCACTTGAAAATTTGTATTTTATATATCAATTAAAATGAAGATAATTTTTATTTTACTATGTATGAGTGATATGTGCTTAAATGAAGTGACATCAACAATTAAATCTTTTTTACTTAAACAAACTTACGATGAAAGTTTTATTTTTAAGCTAAATAAGATGGATGTTTTATGTTTAAAAACACATGGCATAATTGTGAGAATGCGCACATTGAAAATATTTAAGATAAATAAGATGATTTTTTTTTTGTTTAAGAGTGAATAATTAAAGCTTGCAAAGAAAACTAAATAAAATGGAGGGTATTTTTGTAACAAATAGGTTATTCTTAGAAATTATGCCATGTATATAATTTGAATATGACAAACCAAACAACCAATAAAAAAAAATCTCAGCATAACTATATCCATTACAACTTATCCCATCATAGCTAATCCCAACATAATTTGTCTTCAAACCAAACCACCCCTTAGGGTCACTGGTCAATAATTATGTTGAGAAAAATATTTGACTTCAATACTTGCACATTCTCCAATGTAGTGTCTTTTCATAGAATATGGATCAAATTTAGGTATGTAAATCAACTAACAGATGCTAATACAAATTTGAGTAATGAGAAGATGTCTCACCCAAAACTTATGATTCTTCATCGTGTAGTATAACAAGAGATTGGATCTCATTTTGAAGGTATGCATGAGAGATCTGGCACAAAGAAGAAATATCTGGTTGAAAAGGGGAGTGTCAATCAAAAAACAAATAAAACCAAGATTAGGGTCTACGTATATTACAAATTGTGGTTTCGTAACTACCTTCTATAAGAAATTGTAAACCCGACCATTTTTGTTAGAATATGAATAGGAACATGAATAGTATATAGAATCCGACTTTGATAAAATTGTAATATAGTATCTATTAATAGGATCTCAGTGTAATGATATAGAGATGCAATTCAATAATATTTTTCTCCTATATTTCTCACATGGTATCAAATCTTCTACGATATTGTTAGAGAATAAAAAAGCTTCCGCTGCCGGTGGGCAGCTATAACCCATACATGTTGCCCGTCTAGCCAATGATTATGTTAGCAAAAGTTGGGGCAATACTATATGCATGAAGAAAAATCATGCTGAGAAGGACTAACATGAGAAGCATTCGGGACAAAGAAAGTAGTCACCGTGCTTCTTCTCAGCGTCTTCTTAGATTTGATTTGTGTAGTGCATCTCTTCGATGACTACTTTCTCATATCCGATTTGCGTAGCACCGTGCATCTTTTCAGTGACTACTTTCTCATATCTAAATTGCATAGCATCGTGCATCTTTTCGGTGACTACTTTCTCATATCTGATTTGCATAGCACCATGCATCTTTCCGCTAACTAATATCTCATATCTGATTCGCGTTGCGTTGTGCATCTTTCTAAACTACTTTCTCATATTTGAGTTGTATAGTACCGTGTGTCTTTTGACTCTTTATGGTGACTCATCAGATCTAATTTGCCTAGTTCTGTGTCCTTTCGGTGACTCCTCAGATGGTAGTTTCACTTTTCATTAGTATTGTGCGGAAACCAACACTAAGAGGTGCAATGTCTCCCTGCAACCAAACCATAACCGGCGTGCATGCCTGATCCGGCCAGTTTTTTGGCGGCTTTCTTGTTCAAGGGTCTACTCTTTTCTTGATTTCAAAACGATTTGTATATTTTATACCAGATTTCGAGCACTTTCCGGTAATCGTTGCACTGTTTTCGGCAGATCTGAGTTTTCCAACAGTGTTCTCTTTGTTTCAGATTCATTTTATAAATTACTTCGACAGACAGCAACAGAATTTTCTCCTCAATGGTAATCTTGTAATGTATTTCAGTTTCGTGACTGAAATATTTGAAAAGGAAAGATGAATAACAAGAAAAATAGTGATACTTCCTCTCCCGGGAGATCTGAGTTTTCCAGTAGTGTTCTTCTCTTTCAGATTCATTTTTGCCAAAGGGTTTACTAAGATAATTGGGCTGAATTAAAGTGATACTTTTCTCTCTCGTGGTTGAAATAACATTTCAGACAGGTTAGAGGTAAACTGAGACCTGTTTCTTTGGGGTTGTGACAGATCAGCTGGTCCGATCTGGGGTTCAGATAATTTAGCTGAAGAAAGTGCAGATAGTGCTTTGCTTTGCTGCATTCTGTAATATGTCTGTGAAGCTTTCTTACAGATTACTGTTTGCTGAAGTCTTATGCTCAATTGTCTCATGCCTTCTGCATTCCAGTGAGAACCAACATCTATAGATGTAAGAGCTGGTGTATTATGTGTGATACCTCTACAGATATGACTTGATGGGACCTGGGAGTCTTCTTTTTGTCCTGGTCTACTGTATCTTTAATATAGTAATATCTGATTCATTCTGATCTAAATAAGCGACCCAGTGTCTGTACTTAACATACATTTGTATGGGTTCCCTGGTATTCAGAACTTCAATCATGAACTTTGTTAATTTCTGAGCAAAGTCGCTGGAAATAAAAAATCAATTAGCAATTTCTGAGGACTGGTAATTCATACCGAAATTTAACTTTTGCTATCTCTACAGGATGGTAATAAGCCAATACATGTTGCAGCTTCAAGAGGCAATCGGGCAGCTGTTGAAGCTTTATTGGCCGTCACACCACAGATTCAGAGTGTTCCTGAATGGAGTGTGGATGGAGTCATTGAGTTTACGCAATCTGATTATAGGAGAAAACAGGTACTTAATTTGTCTTTCTGTAAGATAAATCACTGCTGGTTTTGGTCTGCTGCCTGAACTCAGAGTTGGTTTTAAATATTGGTACTGGCTAGGTCAGCAACAATTTCCTTTCCTTCTCTCCTGCAAACTTCTGCATCCTTTTCATTGTCTAAACTGTGATAATAGCAGGAAAGTACAGAAGCTGGGGAGGAAGCAAACTATGACGCTATTCTAAGATGTCTACTTACGAGGCTGGAGGATGAATTCAAGGGCTTGAAGCAAGAACGTATTATTCCAAAGAAAGATTTGCCTGAGGTCTGTTATTGGTGATCACTGTTTTCAATTTGTACGTGAAAAGTTTAACTGTCTCCTTCTGTTGTATTTTTTAAAATTTGCCTTTTTGTAAAATGTCAAGAAAGTGGAATATCATCACAGGTTTTGCTAGTTTTATCCTTGTGATAGTAATCATCTAACAGAAATGAATAAGCTTCTATAGTAAGGATAGTGCTGGGAATTTCAGCCCATATTAATGAGATCAATTCATTTAACCCAGATTTATACTTTAATTGGGTAAATATGGGTTTTAGCCTATTTTTAAAATCCATAAAAATATGGACAAAATGGGTATCCATATAGATTCAATAACACAATAACAGATCCCTCAGCCTGCAGAGAAAAGGACCAGGCCAAAGACCAGTACCTCTCCCAAAAGTTACCATTTCTCCAGAGGCACAGTTGCTGCTGCTTGAGTGAATAAAGGCAAAAAATATAATACTAGAAGCCTCATTACAAATAATGAGATGAAGAAGCAGAAAAATCTTTTTTTTCCCTTCCCTTTTTTTAAAATCTTAAATACTCAAGTAAAATGATATCTAAATTATGATATGGAAGGGGAGGCTTGTTGTTGTTGTTGGTTATCGTGCATGTATTTACTAACATTTGTTTGGTTAATATGCAAAATCACTCCTTTATTATGTAGGAATACTAAATAGTTTGGCTTTGATATGAACTTGATAGGCATTTTTTTTTTCGGAAATGAAAAAGGAATTTGATTGAACTGCAGGTATCCAATAACAACAACAGCATGATTTCATTCTCTAATTTGATAGCTAACAATTAGCTAAATTTAAAGCTTGGTGGAAACCAACATATATGGAATAGTTTTGGATCTTTGTAGTCTCCATAAGAAAGAAAGAAGTTTAGAATAGCAGAGACGGATTCAAAATTTTAATTGGATGAGTTCAAGATTCTGTTTTTTTCTTTTAACATATAAGTTCAAAACTTAATATGTATAGATTTGTGAAGAATGGCAGTGGAGTCTGGTTTTGCTGAAAGATTATCTCCATTGTTAAAACTTGTAAGACAGAGCATAGTGTTTTTCATTTGTATGCTTTCTTTTCTCTTTTTTTTAATTCCTTATTGGGTTTTGGTGTGTGTGGGATGGGGATCTTGGATTTCTTTTTCTTCTCTTTTTTAACCTCTTTTATATTATTTCTTGCTCTTTGGGGTTGAAAAAATCTGCAAGATTCTTTAAGGTGTGAATTTTTGTTTTTCTACATTGTACCGATGAAATTTATACATTGGCTTTAGGATATTAAAGTAGGTGAAAACCCTTTTATTCAAGCCATATTTTACCCATATTTAATGGATGGATTGCAATCCAATCCATTTTTGCTCAAATCCATATCCAATTTGCCACCTCTAAGTTAAGGGTAGTTATGGCACTAAAGTAAACCATTTCTGAAAATGGAACAAAGTGAGTATATATTTTACTTGTGTATATATTATCTTTTGTTATTACATTTTTTCTGGTTAAGCACTCTTGACGACAGATTGGAAATCTCTCCTTGTGAATATGAAAATACATATGTGAAACGTGTAAACAACAAAATTGAATTTGCATGTGCAAGTATATGTAGTAAATAACATAATAAACACTGCATCTGGGGGCATGAAATTAATGTCTTCAAGAAGTTCAATGAACAATGTTATCGGAACAGTTCCACGTTTGATTACAGTACTGACCCAGTGATCCTAGGGCTTCAAAATGCATAAAGTTTCTCTTATAGTCGTGAAATTATACCAGCGATGTGGTTCTAGACTCCTGTTTCAGCTGCCTTCAAATTGCACACAGTATCAATATCTTTTTGTACTCTTTGTTATTACTTGTATGCATCTCTTTCATTTGAAGTACCTCAGAACCTTGTGTTGGAGAAAACAGTTTACCGGTTAGTGCTAAACATCTTGCATTGGCATAATTAATTGATTTGTAGGTGACTCCTGAAGAAAAGAAGAAAGCTGCAGACGCAAAGGCGAAGGGAGACGAGGCATTTAAGAGGAATGATTTTCCTAGGGCTATAAATGCTTATGCACAGGTTCCTATTAAGCTTATTGGATTTCTCCTGAATGTTTCCCCAGTAATTATCCTCTTCCTGGTGCAAGTATATGTATTTGTTGAGAATATAACTAATATTAAAAATGTGCTCTAGCTAATGGCTTAAGCTTTTATATAAGATGGTCACACACTTCAACATGGTATTAGAACATACAGAGGTCCTGAGATTGAATCTCACCACCAACATGATTGCCCATGAAAAAATATCAGGTCCGCACGTGAGGGGGCGTGTTGAGAATAAAGTGTGCTCTCTTATAACTTAAGCTTTTAGATGAGATGGTCACGGCTCACTTGTGTTTGCTGATACTCTGCAGGCAATCAATTTTGATCCAACTGATGGCACTCTGTTTTCGAATAGAAGTCTTTGTTGGCTCCTCCTGGGGCAAGGTGAATCTGCCTTGGTTGATGCTAAGGCTTGCAGAGAACTTAGACCAGATTGGGCAAAAGGTTGTTATCGGCATGGTGCAGCTCTACGTCTATTGCAGGCATGCCCTTCTCTCCCTGGAGTCAAATTTTGCAAACTTGTATGTATACCTATATTTTCTGATATTCTAATATTTCATTTTCAGAGGTTTAAAGACGCAGCCAATGCTTTTTATGAGGGCATACAGATCGACCCTGAAAATAAGGAGCTCGTAACTGCTTTCAGGTATGCATGTTGAGACTTGAAGCTCTTCTATTTCTGTATCCAAGTTTTTCTCATTGTTGTGAGGTACTAATATGATTGCAGGGAAGCTATTGAGGCTGGTAGAGGCACGGAACAAGAATAAGTTAGAAAGCACATTAAATTCTGTAGGAAGAACATTTTGATGTTTTGCCCTCTAGTGATTTGTTCTGTTGCATCTTCAGCAATTTATACTCACTGTTTTTGTTAATATCAACTTTTCCCTCTCTGTTTTTTTTTGTTTTGCATGCTTGGGGTTATGCATTTTCTTAATTTTATTTATGAAAGTAAAAAAAGAGAAATCATATAATGAAAGGATGAGCGAATAAATAAATAAGAACACAACCAATTTCTCATATAAGTAGTTCTATCAACAACAATGAGAACTCAAAAGTAACTTTACACATTTTTGAATAAAAAAAGGTTGGACCTTTTAGAAAAGTATTCGCACCCGCCCCGCAACCTGCAAAGTTTTTTTCTAAAAAAATAAAAATAAATTAATTCGCCCCGCATTTTTAGATTACATGTGAATCGGAGTTGTGCAAATGTCTCAGTGAGGAGGTGTTGAGAGGTTTGATATAGTGGGGATAAGGAGAGACAAAGATAGGCCGAATAAGTATTGGGTAGAGGTACTTTAGACAAGATATATTTCATCTCCAGATTACAGATGACATGATTTTATCTTAAGAGAATGTGAAGATCGCTTATAATTTATAATCTTCATGTATAGTCTAGAGTAGCGTTTGTTGTAATATTTTTGTAAATTGAGATATGTATTTATTTGTACACATATTATTCTCCACATTTATATTGTGTAAAATTATACTCTCTCGGCAAGTTTTTGTCATTTTGTGCAACAAACAAACTGCAAAACCGTCGCTCCGTTTTCCCCCTCTGTTTCAGTTAGTTAGTATATAAAGAGCACAAGTTTCTGCAGAAACCCCAAAAAATTCTTCTCTCTTTCTTCAGTTATGGAAATGGAATACGAAAGCCTATGGCGAAAACCAAAACCTGCTCTTCTTACTGAAGATTTTGATTCATTCTTCCACTACTTTTTCCTTTCTTCAAATACTGTAATGTTATTGAATCTTGAAATTGTTTTGAGCAGCTCAAAAACAGGTTATGACGTTTCTGGAGTCTGCTTGTTCAGGGGATGTTGAGCTTTTCAAGAGTAGATTTTTCAATTGAAAACACTATTTTCCTGTTTTATTATTTTGGGGTCTTTAGTTGATGATTATATTGTGAGACAGAATTGGCAAAGGGACTAGATCATGATGGGAAAGGGTTGGCCGCTACGGTGGTGGATGTAAAGGATGCTGAGAAAAGAGGGTCATTGTACTTTGCCGCTGGGGAAGGAAAAATTGACTTGTATAAGTACTTGGTGGAAGATTTGAAGATTGATGTCAATGAAAGAGATAAAGAAGGTATTCACTACAGAGTAATAAATTTGTCTTTCATTAATCATTGAGTTCTTGTTTAGTAAGAAATTGAAATTTGAGGGGTTCTTTATCTTTTTGCCGCATTAAAGTATTGAGGGTGAGATGCCTAGTATATTGTTTTCTAATAAAGGGTGAGTTGGAATTTTTGAATAATGTGTGTATTTTGTATTGGTAACTGTTTTTTATTTAAGTTTAGTTTTTCAATATATTTTGTAACTAGTAACAATTGGAAGGGAGTAGTTGTGAGACCAACAACATTATATGGGAATGGTAGACTCAAATACAGCGGAATATATGGAGGATTCATATTACTGATTCCAACTTGTTTGAGATTGAAGCTCTTCTTGATTGATTGATATGTGCTGGAAGTGATATTGCTCTTAATATATATTATTTCTTCATAGGTGAGACTCCTGTTCTTAATGCTGCTAGGCATGGACACACTGCTACTGTCCAGTACCTCATAGATAAGGGTGCAGATCCTGCAATACTCAGCACCTCAGGGGCATCTTTGCATAATGCTGCAAGAAATGGTAGGTTTTTCCTCTTCGTTGGTAGAAGTGATTGAAGCTTCTAATTGTGTCAGGGAAAGAGTCCTGGGTTCATATGCATTTAATTTCTGTAACCTTGTAGCTCTTGTACAGTTTAGGACAAAACATATATATATTGGGGCTAAGCTCTCTGGCTTTTTGCCGTTCATTGTGAGGAGAAAATGGAAGAACTGATCAAAAGGTCCAGCAGACTATCTGAGGGCTGTTGTAAAACCTAAGCAAATCAAGGGAGGAAGAGACCAACATTAACTCTGGAAAGGCAATGCCTCAAGACTTGGATATCATATTCATGCAATGTGCAATAAAGAAGGTTCTTAATGGTTTCTCTTCAACAGTTCTCCAAAAGTGGACTTCAAAATGGTTTTTCGTCGGTAAACAACATGAAATCCACTAGAATCTGCGGAATTTGTGATTTGAGCAAGTTTTGGAGAGTAAGAACTAAAACCATGATGAATCGGTCAAAGTTCTTATCTTAAGCAAATAAACGCAGAAAAGGTAACCAAATAAGGTTATAATTAGCAGTAAGAAGCAGAGATGGATAGGGTGGGATAGGGTCTGTTTTCTATTTGTTGCATATTTTTCAGGTCACTTTTCTATTTTCAGCTGTTGAAAACCTAACTTTGGCTTCTGTTTTGCTGGAAATGTTATGATAACTTGTAAACTAAATTTGTAGAGACTTAGATTCCCTGAACATTTGGTCTTTCTTGCTTCATTCGCCTTTTCTTTCCTTTCTTTCTGACAATGCTACATCTTTTTTTTCTCAATCGATGACTTGAAATGACCCTAGATTAGTAGAGCTTCAAAAAACTGTAACACAAATATGTATTCTGATATTGTAATTTATGCAGGATTGGATGATCATGTCAATGAAAATGTAGTAAGGAATCTGACTGATTTTCATTCAAGTTAGAATGTAGTCAAAACTTCTGTGTCTCATTTTCTTGTTTGTCTCTACTGATAAAAGTGTATCATGAACACAAAGAAGATCCATCTAAGTTAACTCGATGATAAAAGAATGATGGAAGACCATCCCAGCATGCATTTGGTGGGCCATATGGAAAGAAAGGAAAGCTAAATGTTTTGAAGGGCAGTGCCCCATAGATTTTGTTTTTCATTAGAGTACTTTCATAGCTATTCTGAGTTCCTTACTCTTCTAAGTAGTATGAATGTGAATGGGGTATCATGAAAATAAGCACATGAAAGAAACACCACAAGTGAAAATATATTTGCAGGTTTATTTTCCTTTGTTGCCACATAATCTGAATTGAGAATCTCATCATGTTCTAATGGATATCAGTAGTTGAGATCTTAGTGTCAGCTTTTAATTCTCTATTGGTAAAACAATGAGAGAAATCAATCAACATGTCATGCCTTGTTGCTATATTGTTATTTATAGTGGTGTCCTGCATACACTTATGTGTGTGGCTACATGCATTCTTCTATTTATCATCCTTCTTTACATAGAATGACATTTTATTGTTCATTATCTTTGTCTGCAGGATA
>JAJOOS010012053.1:0-12036 GCA_029582725.1 Solanum chiquidenum
TGCATTTCTTTCAGCTGTCTCTTTAATTCCACGCCTGAACATCTTTCCTGCAAAATATGATAAAAACACATAAAAACCAATACAAAAAGGCCCTAGACACACACAACTTGTAAGTGAAATGTATTAGAAATACCGTAAACTCACGGTATATCACACTGCTGAACTACTAATCCACTCTATGACTGGCTCATTTGGAATCTGGAACTTGAGTACTCGAGTTCTATAATCTATTGATGCATAACAAGCATGAAGCCAGTCCATACCTAGAATGACATCAAAATCCACCATGTCTAACTCAACTAAATCAGCCATGGTGATATTGTGATTGATGGAAATGACACAATCACGATATACTCCCTCAGCTATAATAGACTCCTCAACAGGTTTAGAAACATAGAAGGGTTCACAAAGTTTCTTAGGAAGAACATCAAAATTATTTGCAACATAAGGAGTTACAAAAGATAAACCTGCTCCTGGGTCTAGCAAAGCATAAACATCAAGAGAAAAGACTTTGATCATACCAGTGACAACGTTTGGATAATTCTCTTGCTCTTGACGACTAGTGATTACATAGAGGTGGTTTGCTCCTCCGCCAATACAGAAAGTAGGTCCTCTAGGTGCAGTCCTGTCTGGTGGAGCAACTGATGAAGATTGGGCTCTATTGCCCTAATTTACACTACCTTGGAGGTTCTTAGGGAACTCTTTCATGAAGTGACCTTCTTGTCCACACTTGAAACAACTTGTGAAACCATCGCGACACTTACCTGGGTGGGTTCTACCACACTTAGCACATACATGAGCCCAATTACCTCCTTGTGCCACACTACCCTGAGACTGCGCAGGTCTAGCTCTGAAGTTCTGCGATTTCTGACCATTATACTCACCTTTATTTCTGGGTGCAGGTGCACTAGCAGATGATGAAGCAACTCCCTTTTGCTTTTGCTGAAAGGACGAACGGTTCACATTACTTCTTTGTTGCTCTGACTCATTTCCTGTCTTAACTTTCTTACTTCTGAACTCCTTCCTATCCCTCAACTTCTTTTCCTCAACCTGCTGCACATAAACCATCAACCTTGATATATCCCTGTCCCCAATTAGCATCGCAGCCCTACCTTCCTTACTTGACAGATGAGACAGCCCAACAACGTATAAACTCATCCTACTCCTCATGTCCGCAACTATCTCCGAAGCATAACGGGATAGTTGGGTGAACTTCAACCCATACTTATGAACACTTAATGAATCTTGCTTAAGAGTAAGAAACTCTCGTACCTTTGCCTCTTCCCGTTCTCGGGGGAAGAAATGCCCCAAGAAGACCTCCTCAAAACAAGCCTAACTCGCAAGTGGTGCTCCCTCAGCTCTACCCTTCTTCCACTGGTCAAACCAAGTCTTAGCTACATTCTTCAGTTGATATGCAACTAGTTCAACTAGCTCAGCATCGGCAACGTGCATGACCTTAAACACCTTTTGAAGCTCCTCAATAAAGTTCTCTGGATCCTAAATAGTGCTTGAACTAGTGAAACTTGAAGGATTCATCCTCAAGAACTCACGAATCCTCGAAGTATCATTCCTTTCCTGTCGGTTCTCTCTCTGCCCAGCTTAGTTGGTCACAACTTGACTAAACATTCTTATCACTTTCCTGAATTCAACATTGGTAACTTCCCCTTGGGGTTGCACTTCAGGTGCATTGGGTACCCCTTGTTCCTCAACATTATGCCTAGCTGGACTACCTCTGACAACTCTTCGTGGAGGCATGATTAACTGAAACACACGCACAAGCATGAATTAGAAGGAACTTTTTAGAGATAAACTCAAACGTACGAAATGAGTGTGAAAGAATCGAGATAATTTCCTAAGTGTTGCAGCCGCCTAATTATAGATGTGGCTCGCTTCACACCGATAACTAGGACTCTACAGACATGGATTCATAGACTCTCTAGGACTCTTGAACTCTATGCTCTGATACCAAGTTTGTCACACCCCGAGCCTGCACCTCGAATGTGGCTGGCGCTCGAGAAACATTGCTGGCCCCAAGTGAACCCTTGGCCTGACTTACTTACTCAGCGGAAGACTCTAAGCATTATTACAATGATCAAATTCACTTCTACTCAACTGTTTAATAAAATAACTTAGAATGTTTAAAGGGAAAACATCCAACTTGGCCAAAAAGGCAACTCAAGTCTTAATATATGAAATAATAATGTAAAGACAACTGAACTACTAACTGTCTATGAAGCCTCTAAAACAAAGAGGTATGTCGGGATAAGACCCCCGATCATCCTAACAACTGAAATACTAAAAGCAAAGTAAAAATGAGTCCTCCAGAAAGCAATGAGTCTCACCAACTAACTCTGAGTGCTCAACTGGATCAACGAGGCGCTGGATGCTGATCTTGGTTACCTGTGTTTGCATCATAATATGAGGCAGGCCAACTGGCATCAGTACATTGAACGTACGAGTGTGCGAGTGGAATGTTAAACACAACATAAGCTTGAAAGGAGTCTGAAAGGAACATTTACCTTGGCTTTACTCAACTCATGAATAACTCAACTCAATGCAAAGTAAAAACAACAATAAAGGCGTAGTTTATACAAAGCATTTAAAATAGTAAATGACAACTCAATGTATTTAAAGAAATACAATAACAATTGAATTACTTAAAAATAATATAATACTATGGGAGATTCTCTAGTCGACAACCACCACTATGAGCCTAAGTGGTGATACAACGTCTTGCCCACGCTGCTAGAACTGTCCTATACTTTATCGTCACATAGAACGCCTTAACTAAGTGGATTCACTAGTCTATGCTATAAAGCACTTAAGGAATCATCTAAAAAGTATGATCCTCTACTACCTATGATGGCTACATGGTTTATGGAGACTTGAGGTATTATGAACTTGCATCCCCATATCGGTGCTCAATACTACTCTCAAAATATACTTAGCTCATATATTTTTAAAACAAATTGCTTTCTTTGGTTTGAGATAATTACTCAAAACTTAGCTTAAAAGCTCTGTTGGAAATCGGTGTTTCCCTTCTTGCTCAAATGTGAAAACATTTTTAACTCTTGGGAATACTTAGTTCCCGTATACATTTCGAAGAAATAAACTTTGCTCTTACTCTTTACTCAACTCAAAGCTTAAGTCTTAAAACAAAGTTAAAACATTTGTGAAAGACTTTTGAAATACTTTATGAATTTCTCTTAACTTGACTCTTAACTTTCCTTGAATTGAATTATGGATTCAAGGATTGTGATTTGTGATAGGAAATATCTCATGATGTTTAGGAGTGTTTCTTGATAGCTAAACATGAGAAAAGATCAAGAAATCACTGTCTGATAGCAGGTTCGCAACATGAGATATATTTAAATTTTTGGTCGCGAAAATAATTTTTGAGGCAGAACGGTTTGTGACCGCTCCGTGATGTGAGGGAGGATTTTCCAAATCTAAGGAACAGGTCCGCGTACCCAAATTTTACCCGATTTGTTCCTTCTTTGTTTTCCATCCTCAATTCGCCTAAACTTAGTTCTTTTCCCTAAATTTTCTTTAGATTCAGATACCCAGCAAATGTATCTAAGAACCTAACTCAAAACGTCTTTATAATTCAATGTAAAGATCCCATAAACTTCACAATATCAGCCCAATTCAAGAACGACATCAAATTCAAGAATACATATCAAGAACATCAAACTTTCAACCCTTTTAGGATGAATTCACGCTGAAATAAACATGTTTGGCACGTGGGTGAACAAACCCAACGTTATGAAAGTCTCACATACCTCATAGGGATCACCCCTTGACGAAATCCACAATCTTAGCTTCAAGAATTTGACGATTCTTGCTTCTTCTCCTCTTTTCTCCTCTTCTTTTCTCTTATCTAAAAAACTCTAACTCAATATTGTAAAGCGTAAACTGACCAAGTTTAGTTTAGACCCCAACTAATTACCGAAAAATGAAATTAAAATAATAGGGTATGGAAAAGACCAAAACACCCTTCCAAAATCCGGATTGGACTTTCCTTATCCTAACAGCCCAACTTCCAAAGGGCATAGCTCACTCATACAAACTCGGAATCGTAAACTCAGCGGCGTTGGAAATATAATTCAACGATATTTCCTATGGTATCTGGAAGCACACATAACTCATCCTGATATAGGAGTTATGGTCATTTGAAATTGACCAAAAACCATACTTAACATGACTTCACCCATTTTCCAGATTTTTATTCTTTCCAAAAAGATGACTATTCTAATTCTAGCTCTTTCTAGTTGTGGGATGTTACACCATTTCACATCTAGGGTATGCTTTAGATCATGATACAAAGTTTTTAGGTAATGTGATTTTATACAGATTTCCAAAAATATCCTTCATTTTCAGAATTGTTTTTTGGGCCAATTGGGCTCGGTTATCAAAATCATTGACATGCGTGTTGTTAGTTCTGAAATATTATTGTGAATCCTTATTTGATTAGATTGATTTGATTTGAATATCATACAAAAATGGAAGACTCAAGTTACGGAGTGATTGTGTGCCTGAGTTAAGGTAAGTGATCTCCTAAATCTTGTATCTAGTAGAATTCATTGTATTCTCTTCGTTACTTTTCTGTTGGGAGTATGAGAATGAGGTAAATGGTTAATTTTCCACTTGGTTAATGTTAATGAAAAAAAGGGGGTGAATTTGAAAAGACTATGTGATGATCATGATGTTTGTGAATTGCCTTGTTGTTACCCTTGTTGATTGATTGATGAAATGCTCGATATCATGAAAGTGGACTTGAGTTGTATATATATACTGTTTTCTCTTTCGTGTAGTGTGATGTTATTTGTGTGCATTGATGTACAACACTGTGATGAGATATGTGATAGCTTATAATGCCGAGGTCATTTTCGGCAAGTGTTACAAAGACGAGGTCATTTTCGGCTAGTGATTGATATGAGCCGAGGTCACTTTCAGCTAGTGATTGATATCAGTCAATGTCATTTCTGGCTAGCAATTGATATGAGGTGAGATCAATTCTGGATAGTGATATGCTATAAAGCTGATGAGAAATGGCTTCGGTTAGTGATATAATATAAAGCCGATGGGAAATGGTGTTGGCTAGTGATTGATTATTGTGATTTGATGCATTATGATGCTTATGGTTGATTTACTTGTTAATTATGATTGACACACTTGTTACTTGTGATTGATTTACTTGACATTAAGATTGACTTACTTGATATTTGTTGGTTGTTGAATTGTAACTATTGGACGGTGATTATTGAGCCCATGAGCAATGTATTGTAGAACTGTTGGGTTGGGCTGAATTATGTGCAGGTTGTAGTTTGAGAAGGTTTGGTTGGGATGAAAGGAATATTCGATTTCTAGCTGGTTGCCTTGTTTATTAGGTTGCTTGTTGGGTACCGTGTTATTGGTACTCACTCCTTGCTTCTACACTTGTGTAGGTTTTGAGCCTGGTATCGTGTGAATTATCTTTCTATCCCATCTCCGAGGTTTGTCAAAGTACTGTTGAGAGGTAGCTTCTTGTCATTCCGACGGTCCCTCTAGTTCTTCTTTTTATGCTTTGTTCTATTTAAGAAACTAAGACTTGAGACTTGTACTTATTTCTTAATTCTGCACTTTATGTATAAGTGACATGTATACGTGACAACCAGTTGGGGTGATAATAGAATGAATAAGGTTTTGCTTTTATCTTGTTTTTGCTTTATCTTTCTGCTTTTCTTTCGTTTCGTTGGGTTGAGGCTGACTTGTCTTGCTGGGAATAGACAAGTGTCATCACGTTCATTTTTGGGTCATAACAAAATGTCATTGTTATTTTCTTCCTTTTTCTCCCTTGTTTTGTCATAACTTGAAAAAATTTAAAATTTAAAGGGTAGATGAGATCCAAAAAGGAAAAAAAGTGGAAGAGAGAGAAAATAAAGAGAGGGGGGAGGGGGGAGGGGGGGGGGGGAGAAGATGGACAAATAATAGCTTTGTACCAATACAAATAGTTAAGGGGTATTTTAGGCCCTTATCTGTTTTAGTTATTCAAAAATCAAAGCCTTAATTTTGGATTAAGTTAAATAGGGTGTGAAATGTATTATTTAAGACTTCTTAATCTTCTATATAATATAAAATAAATCTCCCGTAATGGATGTCATGCTATTAAATATATGATCATAACCTCAATACAAATGTTTTGACACATAAATGGAAAAAATTGAAAATGGGCCCGAAAATGAGTCAAGAACAAATTTATGAAACTCACACCAAGAATCTTGAAATTGAATCTGTCAATTGATTCCATTAGCTCAAGGAACTTTCTACCTGAAAATGAGAACAATCTGAGCTCAAAAATTAATCAAAACAACTCATGCAACAAACACAACCAAAAATAACCTCATAGAGGTATGAGAGGTATCTCAGGATAAGAATTTACCTTCAAAACAAGTCCCCCCAGCCCCGATGATCCCAATACACTGCCTCAATAATTCCCAATTAATGGAGCCAAATATCAGCTCAATCGGAGCTCTAAAAGTCAATTTATCTGGTAGTCAACAAACTTGGGTCAACTCTGACCCTTCTCCGCTAACGCGGAACAAGGCTCGTGAACACATAGGGTCAGGGACCCACATCTCCGCGAATGCAACACCAGATTGTGGAGACAAAAGTCATTGGCCTTCGCCAACGCAGTGTTAGCGCCCGCACAAGCAACACAAATGGGGTTGCACCAACAAGTGTTGCACCAGCACATACTTTGAATTGGCAAAATGCCCCGATGAGGGGTTCGGGATCCATTTAGTACTCCGTGCACTCAAACGAATTATGCTACCCTACCAAATTCAACATTCTGAATTCAACGATGATGTTGAAACTTTCAACGGGCGTCACTCGACAAAAAGTGGGTCCCAAACTCAAACTTTGTTTAAAGCCAAAATCCACAAGGTGACTCAGAATGGGCCTAGAAGCCTCGAGGTCCGCACCAAAAGTCCTTCTAGACCAAACTCATCATTCAAGGGCTAACGAAACCGTCAGAATTGCATTCTAAGGCCGTTTACCTGAAGTTTTGACCGAAATCAACCGTACAAGTTTCATATGCTCCAGAACACAAAAACTCACATAAAAACCAAACGAACGACCGCTGAACAAACTGTTAGTCCCAACAAATCATAAAAAAATGACTCATTTCTAGGAAAATTCTAAACCAAATGAACTACCGGTGAACAAACTGTTAGTCACAGCAATTCATAAATGACTTGGGATTGCTATAGGAAAACTCTAAATGTCATAAAGAACACAATAAAAAGGAAATGATATGAAGGGTCATTAAAATGTGATATATGCTTTAACTATTTCCTGTCACTATATTTCTTCAAATATACTAGGAAGATAATGATGAAAAGACCATAAATAAAACACGCAATATGAAACACTTCAATAAAACTAGTTGTTTAAACACAAACTTATTTGAAACAATTGATAGTCGATAGATACAAAATAGGTCATTGATGCTTCAGAGACAAGATAAAGATATATGGAAGGCTTTACAAGTTGATTTTACATTTTAAAACTAGAATCAACTGCCTTGTAGTCTTGCAATATTCATCTTCCAACCATGCTGAAATCTCTTCGATTTTTTCCAAAGTCCTCTCAAACATTTGATCTGCAATTTTACTTCCAAAATGTATGGTGAACATTTCTTCAAAACCAGCTCTTATGTGATTGATGAAACTATTTGCATCAATAATGCCGGACTGGGGATTTGTCAGCTCCATTCTTTCAATGCTAAAACATCCATTTTTCTCCACCGCTTTAGTCATCTCTTCGGTAGAGGGAAAATATATTGGATAATTGAATGAGTCAACAAGAGATTCTTCTACAATTCCCTGTATGAAAAAAAAACGTGTCACATAAAATGGAATAGAGATAGTGATAGAGCTAAATGTGGGGGTTCAATCGAATTTGCAATTATTTGAATTCACTTATTAGGAGTCTTTGACTCCGCAATTGGACAGAGGATCCAAAAAATTCAGGATATGAGATTTGAAGTCAAGATCCAAGATATTTAACATATACTCTAGTTCTTTCGTTTAACGTGTCTTACCTTGACTATGACAGAAGAGTTTAAGAAAGTAACATAGACTTTTTGAATCTTACAATTTTAAACTAAAAATATGCATAAATATACCAAAATTTCTTATTGCGATCTTAACTATGCCTTGTAAAATGTTATAATAGAAGAGTTTACTAGATTTAGACGATGCCTTTTTTTTAAGACAAAAGAACAAATGAAAATAAGATGGCACATAAGTTGAAAGAGAGAGAGAGTATAAGGTTATGAGTCGCTCACCTCATTGACCATATCAATACGACTAGATTCAAGAAATTTGAGCATCCTATATGTCAACTTATAGTCTTAAACATGTCATTGAGATCGACGTCATAATTACCAAATTACTAAATTTAGAAAAAGTAACATAACATTAACTAAAAAGGAAGTAGGATATAAATAGATTGAAAGAGAGAGAGTATAAGGTTATGAGTGGCTCACCTCATTGACCATATCAATAAGACTAGACTCAAGAAATGTGAATATCCTATATCCAATTTTGGAGTACTGTATTTCACTTGGAATAGCTGGCAAAACAAGAACAATTAAGCCTCCAGGAGCAATTTCCTCTGCCCTTGCACTCAAGAATACTTCCATATCTTTGTGAAATTGAGCAACATCAGCATTCCATACTTCAATAGAAGCACCATCATAATGAATTCTTCATATCTTGTGGCACTTGGGACAACCATTGTAACGCGTAACAAGAATACACGATATGAAGAGAGCACGAGGGGAACAATCGTCCATAGAAAGAACCGGGAATTGCAGCTGCAAAATATGGCTTCTGATCGGAAAATAGTGATTTGAATAAGATATTGAAATCGTTCGTGATATGATCGTTGGAAGAAAACTTGAAATTCGATTTCAGATTGAGAATGGTATTTATTTTTTATGGCCTCTACAATATTTTGCATTGCAAAAATGTGTTTGGTCCAACTGAACATCCCATGTCTACAATACGAAATGTTTTGGTTTGTATATCAAAATTTTCAATAATTGCCTCTCTGATCATCCCTTTTGCATTATCTGCAGCATTTCTCTACAAATAAAATAAAATAAAATTTCTGTACCATTGCAAGAAGTAATACTTGATGACTTTTATTCGTAATATAATTTTTCGATAAACAGTTCAATTCACTCAAGTCTATAGGTGATTAATATGCTCCATATTTTCCTCTTCTACTTCTTGCATTACAAGAATTTAGACACATTATTCCACCTAAGTTCAGCACAAATTTATGTAACATAGGCGAGTTTGGACACCAAATATAACTCAAAATAATTACTTCATGTGTCTCAATTTTTGTGGCATACTTTTTTATTTAATTTGAAAATCGATCTTGATATAAGTCTATTATGTTCAAAGTCGATGCATGAGGCTAATAATAAAGCAACAATTGGTACCATAGAGAAGCGGTCAAAACTAGAGAGTCTTGACCGATTTGCAGATCATATAATGTAGCTGAAAATGAAGTAACTGGAATTTTGAGATGTTCGTTCAAATAAGAAAAACTAAATGGAATTCATAAATGTCTTAATTTTATTCTTTTTTTTTCATTTTTCCTCCAAAAAGAATGACACCGTTATATATTAAATAATAATTTAACTTAAATTTTTAAAAAATCTCCTTAATGAAAATATATATATAGCCACAAACTATATATTACCTGTAATAAGGAGTTCTTAGTGTAGCTATATACACCTTCACCACCATTCATGGGGAAAAATCGTGCCATTGAGGAATTTAAGATCTTTAAATTTTTTGCTTACAGACTTAATTTACCAAAAGAAACTGCAAATATATATATAACAATTTTGCAAGCAAAGCCTTATTTATGTGCAATTAAAGACAATAATTTTGATATAGACATAAGATCTTATTCTTGATATACTTAATTAACAGATTGCTTAATTATATTGATATATTTTCTTAAAAAATATATGTGATTACATGATGATTAAAACAGTATACCCATAATCAATATTTAAATGTAACAATAATATAATACAACCACCCAACTTATTGCGCTAATTTACTAATATATCCATAATCAATATTTAAATGTAACAATAAAATATTACAATCACCCAACTTATTGCGCTAATTTACTAATACTAGATTAGGTAGCCAGTGCATATTAGATCTTATGATAATTTTTTTTTTAATTTGCTTCAAGTGTTTTAAAGTATATACAGTAATATGTTATTACAACAATATTTGTTTGTTGTATAATGTCAGGAAGTCATGTCCTAGTTTTTAGGGTAACTATCTGTTAAATTAGGTCTTAGGCCTAACTCACACCCCAAAAGCTAGTTCAAAGGGAGGAGGATTGCCCAAGCCTTATAAGGAGTCCACCATCTCATTAACCACCGATGTGGGACTTTTGTCATTCTTTAACACCCCACCTCACGCCCAGTACTTAGCATCTAGTGAGTGGACAATTTTGATTTTGGGGGCCCCAACATCGGGTGAGATGGGTCCTGCTCTGATACCATGTTAAATTACTCACACCCCAAAAGCTAGCTCAAAGAGAGGAGGATTGCCCAAGCCTTATAAGGAGTCCACCATCTCATTAACCACCGATGTGGGACTTTTGTCATTCTTTAACACTATTTTATAAGTTATGTATTTAAACTCTATGTTAATGCAGGAAATCTAAGTAGAAAATAATTAAAGTTTTTGAGTACTTTAACTCAAGAAATTACAGATGAACCAGCACCATAGGTCATAGAAAGAAAATATCATATTTATGTTGCAGTGCCCCATAACTAGATCCATAACAAAGGACGTAACAACTTGATATCATAGACGAGAGTTATGAGAAACCAAATTCAACATCAACTGACACATTTAATAAACTTGGTCCAAGAAGCCAATAATTAGAGGGGCAACTATTATGCTTCTAATTATTTGAGAGCATTGATAATGCCATTACTAAAAAAAAAAGGTGCATTACATAGTAAAATTGGGGCTAGGTTATTTATTTAAGAAACAAAAATGAAGATACATTCTACAGAGGAATCACTATTGTGATAATATAAGTTTAACAGTGTAAACTATCAAATTTACCATTCAAGTTCAATAATAACTACAATTGTTATGCTTCTTTGAACTAATGCCCACAAACTAAACATAGCATAAAAATTCTAACATTTTTCACTTAAATAATAAAATCTAAATAGCAATTCAAAAATAGAAAAAAAAAATAAAGGTTTCATTTTTTTTGTAAAAGCTAAAAAATACTAAGAATAACTACACCAAAGACTTAGTTGTAATGATCAATTAAGTAGTACTGCTAAATGGTTAATATGAATTTAACATGTGTAATACCAGTGACATTTTTATATATGGAAAACCATTATATTTTCTTTCTATCACTTACTCAAATGACCTCCTTTTCATTCCCAAAAACTTAAGCACCATCAATATAAGGTATCCATCCAACCTGCAACATAAATGAAAGTGAATAATTAAATATCTAAATTAAAGGTTAAAAAACCTATAAAAAAAACCCAAAATATCTTCTAAATAAATAATTATCACTAAAAAATAAATTAGATTAAAAATTTTCTTCTACTAAATTTGAAATCGCGCCATATAGTCCTACATTGGGTAAAACGGTCCCTAACAAAGAAAATTCAATATTCAGGAGACTTGAACCCGATAGCTTTATTTTAGAAAATAAATAAATCAAAAGGATGAGAGTGATTTGCAGATGTTATATAGAAACTAGATGCAAATTAATTTGGTAAGTTCTTAAATTGTGAAAGGTTAAGGCCCTTTTTTAATAATCAAAGGAGTCGTTTGATTCGGAATCTTGAAATTATAGATTCAAATTTAATATGTGAAAGATTATAACAATATTTTCTACAATCTACATATTGTAGCATTAGTAATTACCCATAATTAAAAATCCTAACGAACATGTACACAAAAAAAC
>JAJOOS010012054.1:0-10279 GCA_029582725.1 Solanum chiquidenum
TTAAATTAGATTATAAATTATAATTCAAAAATATTATCATAAATATCGACAAAACAATATTACATGGTGTTAATGTTACTACTTGTTAATCAAATCCATAAATAAGAGAAAACAAACTAGTAAGAGAACTAGAGAAGACGGTTGCGGATGGTGAATAAATAAACTACGGTCTATTAGTGATTCCCTAAAAATTTTAGGGAATTAAACTTCAAAAAGATTTTGAGTTTGGACTCTCTTTAATTTTAAATTTTAATATTATATTATATTTTTTAATTAATTTTATTGGCCCACGGGCCGGCCCTACCTATATTTCTCAAGCCCCACAAATCTGCAGGCTTATTCAGGCCGGGCTAGAAAGCCCTTTTCTTAAATGGGTTCCAAAATCAGATGCCTTGTCATTTCCAAAGTCCACAATATTAAAGCTTGAAAAATGACCTTTGTCCAAATATTTGTCTCACCGATGATTTCAGAACATTAGACAAAGGCAATTTGATAACGTTATAAACTCAGAAATGTCAAACCTTTAGTTTGTGTCCAAAATTGGGATTCATTCATTGTCAAGAAAAAGGAATTCAAAATTAAATTTTGCATAAGAATAGGAGAGTAAAGTGATTTTTTTTATAAAGAATAATACAAATTTCACATGTTAAGTATGCTTTTGGACAAAAAGATGGGACAAGTATACGAGGGTAAAAACAAACAATACATTGGACTATGACCAATATGATATTAGAATTGAACACCTCCTCTGTACGGTAGCATGGCAAACCTCAGTCACACCTCGGTTAAATTAGTGGGAATTTTAACCAGGAAATGAATCTGTTTGCAAATCCTAAAGATAGTAGTATATTTCCCTCTGTTCATACTTTTTGGTACCTAGCTTTACAGAATTAAAGTTAATTCTCAGCTAATTAACAATAATATGTATGATCTGAAGAAAGAACTTATGGACATTGTTAGTAGCATGTTTATTACACCAAAATAGGATTATAACCAATGCACTTAATTCCTGGAGAACTAGTAAATTAGCTACCAAATTTTTGCGACATCCTTTGGAACTTGAAGGGAGATTTTATTGAAACAACTACTCCATTACAAGTTTATAACGAAAAATGACAGATATAGAACCATACGACCATATTATTAAACATGGATAACTAATTTAAACACTAGAGTTTGGTCTTGTTTAATTTCTAGTGATAATTTCTAGGAACAAGACACAAATGTTCTTTCTTATGCATTGTAAGTCCAGGCAAAACATCTATGTCAATGTCTTGTTTTTTCATTCCACAAGGCAACTCCCATCAAAAGCGTAAAGAAGATTGGAAAGTACAAGTTCCACAGTTGCCACACCAAGTGCCATAGCCGGGCACCCTCTTCTGCCTGCTCCAAATGGCATAAATTTTGCACCAAGCTCAAAATTTTGGCCCTTAAAATCAGTATCACTATTCAGAAACCTCTCAGGTATAAATTCTTTTGAATTTTCCCATATTTCAGGATCCCTTGCAATAGCCCACACATTAGCATGAATTATAGTTTTTGGTTTAATTTCATATCCTTCTAGTATGGAATTTTGCATCGTCTCTCTTGCTATCTGTTGGGTTTAGCAAGGTGTGAATTGGAAATAAGAAGAAAAAGTGGAAAGTGGGGGAACCAATTTTGGAGGAAAAATGAAAAGTCATTTGCAAAGTGCAAATTAAAAGTCATTTTTACCATATTGGTAGAAGAAAAGAAATTGTTGTCTTTATATTAGGAAACACTTCCTTTAATTCTTGAAGGGTTAAGAAGAAGGTGCCCCTCGCGCTGTCGTCGTTGGTCGCTCGGCCTCGGCTTCGACAATTGATTGATAATATTTTTGGACAAAATTTATTTAATCAAATCTCATTAATTGATTTCCCTTCTCTTATTAATTAATTCAGAATGTTAGTTAAATAACATAATTAATTTGGCGCAATGGAATTTATTTAAAATTCACCTGTAATGGTAAAAACATTCTGAAATGACTTGTTCTTTCCGAAAAGTCGTTACTTTCCCAAAAGACACAACGTTCTGCAAAAAATGAGTGTGAGCAGATTCGTCTGAACAGACGCGTTCCTTGCTGCAAATGGCTATAAATAAGAGTTTTTTTTCCGTTTTTTCAAACACTGAAATTTTTTCCTCTCTACATACATTTTCTTACATAAACAAAATTGTCGATTGACTGAGTATGTGTGTGCTCTTGTTGTTGTTCTTGCGTTCGCTGAAGTTATTGAAGTTTGAGGTACCGCTACTTCTCTAACAGGTTAATCCATTTTATCTTGGGAGGAATTAATCTGCAACCTCGGGTACAGTGAGGGGATTAAATTTCTTAAGGAAACACAGTGATTTCTGTGGACTCGGATTAAAAACATTCTGTCTATTTTATTTTTTTTCTATTTCTGTATTTTTTACTAACCTGAATACAGGAGATAACAATCTTAAGAAATTTAGCAGTTTTGTGTTTAAGGTTTCTGGAGATTAAAACCTTTATGATTTTCTACTCTGTTTGAATTTTTAAAATTCATTCGATTAACGATTAAAAGAACATAAAAACTTTATCGTTAAATCAAAAACAGGCAGTGTAAGGATTTATTCTTTATTGTTAGTTTTTCACACTCAGATTCCTGTTATGTCGGATGAACCCCCCCCCCCCGAAGAATGATTCTTTGTAACAAAAGCATGGACACACTCAGATTTTTTGTGTAAAAACTATATTCTAAGTGGCCTGCAAGATGATTTGTACAATGTATACAGTAATGTCAAGACCTCAAAAGAACTATGAGGTGCTTTAAAGAAGAAGTACAAAACAGAGGATGCCAGAATGAAAAAGTTCATTGTGGCAAAGTTTTTCGACTATAAGATGATAGACAGTAAGACCGTCGTCACCCAAGTTCAAGAACTGCAGGTCATAATCCATGATCTCCTTGCTGAAGGTATAAATTTATTTAATGCCTATGTTGGAAATATTAAGTCTATTCTTAATACTCACATAATCTTTAATGTAGGATTGGTTGTGAATGATATTTTTCAAGTGGCGGCCATTATTGAGAAGTTACCTCCATTGCGGAAGGACTTCAAAAACTACTTGAAACATAAACACAAAGAGATGACTGTTGAAGATCTCATGGTAAGGATGAGAATCAAAGAGGACAACAAGGCCGTAGAAAAGAGGTCATGTGGTAATTCAGCAGTATCTGGAGTAAATATTATTGAAGAAGATCCCACAAAATCAAAGAAAAGAAAGAAAACATCTAGTCCAAAGAGCAATCCTCCTAAGAAGAAATTCAATGGAAGCTGCTTCAATTGTGGCAAACGTGGTCATAAGGCTACTGAATGTCGGGGTCCAAGAAGGACAAGAAGAAGGATCAAGCAAATTTGGTTGAACCCAAATGAGAGATGGACGATCTCTGTGCAATGCTTTCAGAATGCAACTTGATTGGAAATCCAAAAGAATGGTGAATAGATTCTAGCGCCTCATGGCATGTTTGTGACAACAAATAATTATTTGCATCATATACTCCAGCACCAGTAGACGAGAAGTTGTGTTATGGAAAACTCTGCGGTTACAAAGGTGGAAGGAACAAGCAAGGTCCTCTTAAAGATGACATCGGACAAGGTGGTGACTTTGAACATGGTCTCGTATGTTCTGGAATTGCGAAAGAACTTAGTTTCTATACCAGTTCTGACTAAGAACAGATTCAAATGTGTATTTTTTTTATGATAAAGTTGTAGTGAGTAAGAATGAAATGTATGTAGGAAAAGGTTACCTCACTGAGGGCCTCTTTAAACTCAATGTAATTGCAATCGATATGAATAAAGATTCTGCTTCTTCTTACTTGCTTGAGTCTAAATGTTTATGGCATGAACGTTTGGGACACGTTAATAACAAAACCTTGTGAAAACTGATTAACTTAAATGTTTTACCTAAATTTGAGTGCAATAAATCAAAATGTCAAGTTTGTGTTGAATCTAAGTATGTTAAGCATCCTTATAAATCTGTTGAAAGGAATTCATATCCCTTAGAACTGATTCACACTGACATTTGTGACATGAAGTGAACACCATCACGTGGTGGAAAAAAGTATTTCATAACTTTTATTGACTATTACACTAGATATTGTTATGTCTACTTGCTAAATGGTAAGGATGAAGCAATAGATGCATTTAGGCAATATAAAACTGAAGTTGAAAATCAGTTGGATAGAAAGATCAAAATGATCAGAAGTGATAGAGGTGGAGAATATGAATCTCCATTTGCAGAAATATGTTTGGAAAATGGAATAATCCATCAAACAACTGCTCCTTACTCTCCTCAATCTAATGGAATTGCGAAAAGGAAAAACTGAACTTTAAAGGAAATGATGAATGTCTTACTTATAAGTTCAGGTTTACCACAAAACTTGTGGGGGAAAGTTATCCCTACAACAAATTGAATACTCAATAGAGTGCCTCACACGAAGACACATGTTATTCCATATGAGAAATGGAAAGGTAGAAAACCCAACTTGAAATAATTCAAAGTGTGGGGGTGTCTAGCCAAAGTCCAGGTTCCTATACCTAAGAGGGTGAAAATAGGGCCTAAGACTATGGATTGTGTATTCATTGGATATGCCTCAAATAGTAAGGCATGTCGATTTTTGGTTCATAAGTTCGAGTATCCGGATATTCATGACAATACGGTAATGGAATCAGATAATGTTGAATTCTTTGAACATATATATCCTTATAAAACTAGACCTGAGTCATCTAGTGGGGGGTCTAAACAACCTTGAGAAGAACCAAAAGAGAATGAACCTAATGAAGAGAGTACATGGCGTAGTAAACGTCAAAGGACAACTACTTCATTTGGATATGATTTTGTAACATTCCTTCTTGAAGTGAGCCTCAAACATTCAAGGAAGTTATGTTGTCTAACGACTCAACCTTTTGGAAGGAGGCTGTCAATAGTGAGATTGAATCAATCCTAAGCAATCATACCTGAGAGACTGTTGATCTTCCTCCAGGGAACAAACCCTTGGGTTCAAAATAGATCTTCAAAAGAAGGATGAAAGATGATGGAACTATTGACAAATATAAAGCAAGACTTGTTGTCAAAGGCTTTAGACAAAAAAAAGGTCTTGATTATTTTGACACATACTCGCCAGTGACTAGGATTACATCAATTCGAATGTTAATTTCCCTAGATGCAGTATACGGTCTTGAAATCCATCAAATGAATGTGAAAACCGCCTTCTTAAATGGAGAGCTGGAGGAAGAGATCTACATGAAACAACTTGAGGGCTTCGTAGTTTCCGGTAAAGAAAAGAAAGTATGCAAACTTGCTAAGTCACTTTATGTACTAAAACAAGCACTGAAACAGTGGCATGCAAAGTTTGATCAAACCATGTTGTCAAATGGATTGAAGATCAATGAGTGTGATAAATGTGTTTACATTAAAGACACTCCGGATCAGGAAGTCATTGTATGCCTATATGTGGATGACATGTTGATAATGAGCAAGAACATTACCAATGTAAAAGCTACTAAGTGTATGCTTGCTAGTAAGTTTGATATGAAAGATCTAGGAGTAGCCGATTTGATATTGGGAATAAAGATTCACAAAATTCCTAACGGTCTAGCATTGTCTCAATCTCATTATATTCAAAAGGTAATTGAAAAGTTCAAGGATTTGAATCTCAAAAAGGCAAAGACCCCAATTGATGTGAACCTTAATCTTGCAAAGAATAAAGGTGAAACGTCAGTCTCAATTGGATTATGCCTGAGTATTGGGAAGTTTGTTGTATGTCATGAATTGTACACGACCAGATATAGCTTGCACTATAAATAAACTGAGTCGATACACAAGTAATCCCAATCAAAATCATTTGATGGCAATGAAGAGACTTTTGGGGTACTTAGATGACACTCAAAATTATGTTTTACATTGCAACAAATATCCAGCAGTTCTTGAAGGATATAGTGATGCAATATGGATTACTCGGTCAACTGAAATGAAATCCACGAGTGGATATATTTTCACTATTGATGGAGGAGCAATATCTTGGAAATCATCCAAACAAACATGTATAGCTCGCTCTACAATGGAGTTATCGCCTTAGACAAGGCAGGTGAAGAAGTTGAATGGCTTCGGAATTTCTTAGAAGATATCCCATTTTGGCCCAAACCAATGGCTCATATATGCATACACTGTGATAGTCAAGCTGCAATCGGAAGGGCTGGAAGTGTTATGTATAACGGGAAGTCTCGTCACATACGACGAAGACATAACTCTGATAGACAACTACTCTCTAGTGGAATTATCACAATTGACTATGTAAAGTCAAAGGATAATGTGTCGGATCCACTTACAAAAGGCCTAACTAGAGAGGGAGTTGAGAGATCATCGACGGGAATGGGACTATGGCCGAGAACAAGTCATCGTGACGGTAACTCTACCTAGAAGACTGGAGTTCTCAAGATCTAGGTTCAAGGAGATCAAACAAAGTCATAGATGACGGTTCAACATTGTCAAAACTTATTTTATGGTCCATTCTCATGATGAGACAATGTTCAGTAACCAGGATAAAGGCATAAAGACTTTTTAATGGTTTCTAAGTTTGATACATGGTATATCAAATAGTGTATTTACGGGATAACACAGTTAGAAACCACCTATGTAAGTGTGAAATATAAGCCGATTCAAGGAGAATTCGGTAAGGCCAGTTCTCTAAGCACTTATTAATCGAGATGCATTCATGGCTGAAACGAACAAAACAATGAGAACCAAAAATAGTTCAAGGGTTGATTATGTGACTTATGTTGTCTAGGTATACACCAAAGCTCGACGGTTCAAAGATATCAAATCTATCGATTGACCGAGTATAACCGATATATGTTTACTATGGAAAGTTTAAAGGGAAACCTACTTATCCAGATGTGATTAACCTTTACTTACGAGACACACAAGTTTTTCATGCATATGTTTTAACTATAGTCATTCCCCATTCATGTGGGGGATTGTTAGGTTTAGCAAGGTGTGAATGGGAAATAAGAAGAGAAAATGAAAAGTGGGGGAACCAGTTTTGGAAGAAAAAGGGAAAATGCATAAGTACCCCCCAGCTTATACCCGAAATCCCTGAGACACACCTAACCTTTACTAAGGTCCCATTACCCCCTTGAACTTATTTTATATATAATTTTTTACCCCTTTTCAACCTACGTGGCACTATCTTGTGGGCCCAGCGCGTGTTGACTTTTTTTCAAGAATAGTGCCACGTAGGCCGAAAAGGGGTAGAAAGTTAATTAAAAAATAAGTCCAGGGGGGTAATAGGACCTTAGTAAAAGTTAGGTGTGTCTCAGGGATTTCGGGTATAGGCTGGGGGGGTACTTATGCATTTTCCCGAAGAAAAATGAAAAGTCATTGCAAAGTGCAAATGAAAAGTCATTTTTACCATATTGGCAGAAGAAAGGAAATTGTTGTCCTTATATTAGGTAACACTTCCTTTAGTCGTCGTCGCTCGCTCTGCCTCGGCTTCAGATTTGGATTTGGATTTGGCAAATGATGTGATTGATTGATAATATTTTTGGACAAAATTTATTTAATCAAATCTCATTAATTGATTCCCTTCTCTTATAAATTAATTCAGAATGTTAGTTAAATAACAGAATTAATTACTTGTTCCTTTCAAAAAGTTGTTACTTTCCCAAAAGACATAACATTCTGGAAAAAATGGGTCTGAACAGACGCGTTCCTTACTGCAAATGGCTATAAATAAGAGGTTTTTTTCTTTTTTCAAACACTGAATTTTTTCTCTCTTTGCATACATTTTCTTACATAAACAAAATTGTCGATCGACTGAGTCTGTGTGTGCTCTTGTTGTTATTCTTGCGTTCGCTGAAGTTATTGAAGTTTGAGGTACCGCTACTTCTCTAACAGGTTAATCCATTTTATCTTGGGAGGAATTAATCTGCAACCTCGATTACAGTGAGGGGATTAAATTTCTTAAGGAAACACAGTGGTTTCTGTGGATTCAGATTAAAAAAAATCTGTCTATTTCATCTTTTTTCTGTTTCTGTATTTTTTACTAACCTTAATACATGAGATAACACTATCAACAATGGAGCTGGTGGATACAATCTTAATGTCTCTTTTATCACGACTTTAAAACGCTTCACTAGTTGGCAAGGTCTCCTTTCTTATATATCCAACATTTCTCATGTGTTTTTCCGGTTGGGACTTCTTATCATAAGGTGGGATGTTACATTTATGGATTCAACATCAACGATGAGGTTTGCCCCGCCTTACCGAATTTGCCTAAACATAGTAAAACTCTTATCCACATCGACAAGGCAGCACTGAGGTTTGCCCCGTCTTACCGAGATTTGCCTAAACTCAGTAAAATTTGATCCACTTCGACAAGGGTGACACATGAGTGACTCTGATATCATTTGTCATGGCCCAGCGCGCTAGTGATATTGTTAGCTTTGGGCCTAGGCAGAGGCGTATCCAGGATTTCGAAATGATGGGTGCATAGTGCACTATTGTGCAAAGGTGAATATAATTAGTTTGACACTTAGTTTTGTATCGTTGAAAACAATTAAAATGTTAAATATATAGGTCCAAAATTGAAATGATTAATTAATTATAACACCAAAAATGCTACCAATAACTACTTAGAGAGGTGTTGCCTAATTTTAAAAAGAAAAATAGTACAAGATAGATATAAAATTCAAATTTATAATCTCACTGAGAGGTGCACCAAATCATCATTCCATTATATGATACTTCGATTGTGGGTTCATACATCTATATTTAAAAATAAAAATAAAAATATAACACTACTATATATGATTTCAGGAGGGGAGCATGGGTTCACGTGAACCCGATGACCCCCTCCTGTATACGCCTCTGGGCCTAGGCCTGCACGCCTTTAAAATGCGTCGTCACTAGTTGATAAGGTCTGATTACTTATATACCCAACATCACTCAAGTGTTTTGCCGATGTGAGACTTCTTATCTTAAGGTGGGGTGTTACAGTTATAGCATGTGTAATATCACAAGTTTAAAAGAAATGTCTTAATATTTGATAAAAAAATATTTCTTTATATTATGATCCTGTCACAAACATGACCAAGGAAAAAACTTAGTTGTATGACAGAGTGTTAATACAAAGTCAATAAATATAACATTACAAAAGCGGTCAGCTAGAGCAAATATCTAAAATAGACATAAATAGAGTAGTTCATTAGTCATTACCATGATAATAGCCTTTATGCTTTCCAAAGTAAGATCAATTGGAGTTGATTTTTCTTTCTTCAATTGGAGCAAAAGATCAATAATATCTCCTTACATGGATTTTGGCCTATTGGAATTGAGATGTTGCTCAATGAGTCTTTCATTAAACTCATCTAAATCCTTAAAATTCTTCTCAAGTTTATTTATTTTTCCGGAGAGTTTATCAATCCATCCTAAGAGAGGGAAGTAATCAGAGACAAAAAAGTCTAGCCAACATTTCTTGAGTCACTTCTAAAATTTCACCAAATGTCCTCCCTTCGTGTGTTTCTTCATCATACCTAATACCAAAAGCAATTCTACAAATAATTGTAGTTGTTAGTGAGATCACTATCTTGCTCAAATTTGTAATTTGTGAAGTGGAGGCTTGCTGAGAATTTTTCTTGATCATTCTTGATACTTTATCTTCACGAATTGGACTAAAATATTGTACTTTCTTGAGACTAAATAAATGAACTAACACATATTTTTCTAATTTCTTTCCAATAGTCATTGTAAGGCGACATAGTGATATCTTGACCATTGTAAGACATTTTTTGCTGGCCAAGAAGTGAAGGTCGGCTACAAAAAGCTAAATCTTGTGTCTTCGTTACTTCTTCTGGTAGATTTGCTGAAGAAACTACAATCATAGTAGTAGAACCAAGTTTCAATGAGAAAATGTTCCCATATTTTTTGGAAAGCTTCCAAAAATAAAGATGAGGGGTAAACCATCAAATTGATGCAAATTTTTGTTGGGTTATGGAGGTTGATTAGGGCGTCATGCGGAAGCTTATAATTTGCAAATCATATGGTTGATAAATTAGACGACAAATAAAAAACATATTATAAAACTAATATTGAAAAACATAAATATGTTTAGGAGAAAATCTCCCCATAAACAAAACTCTTAAACGACTACATTGTGGATTCTATTGTTTTTTTTGTGTTAGAAGAAACAAACCTATATTTATAGAGTCCTAAAACCTTTCCTACTAGAAAAGGAGTCCTAAA
>JAJOOS010012055.1:0-14415 GCA_029582725.1 Solanum chiquidenum
TTCCAAGTTTTAATTTCAAAATGTATGATCAAATAGTAAATTCTTGGCAAAGTAGTGCATATGGGTAGGCTTGTTTCCTATCATCTTCTAGCATAAATAAATTGACTCATAGTTTATACTATTGTTTTATGTATGTGAGATTGTAAAATGGTAATCAAATATCATACCTGATATGATTATTAATTTAATAAAAAGCTACAAAATATGATACTAATTATGCTTAGTTTTAATACATAAATAACTCTCTTTGTTAATGAGCAACCAAACAACCTATTTTACGTATGAGTGAAACTATATACTTTGTCTCGTGTTATGTGACATTTTTTTTTAGTTCATTAGAGATAATTTAACTTCAAAATTCCCCTATTACTCTTATTGAAATGATTTACAATCATACAAATATTTAATAATTATTTTAAAATACAAGTTTCAAATTTTATTTTTTTTAAACACCATGTCAAGTCCAACGGTATCACATAAAATAGCACGGAAGGAATATTATTTTCTACATATATTAATTATTGCATCTTTTATTTTATATAAAATAAAATATAAATTCACTATTTCATAATTTATACATATATTAATACATCAATAATTTATTTCTTATCTATTTAACAAACTATCTAAAAGTGATCAAGTGGTGTAGTTGACTTACTGAATACTGACTACAGTATGTGCCTTTTAAACGTCAGTAAAAAAAAATAAAAAATCTAGCAATATACTTCCTTGTTATGTTGTGTTTTTTAAATGCAATTTGATTAATTTTTAAAATTAAATTTGATATTTTTAAATAAAATAGTTAGTCAAAATTTTTACAGTTTAACTCTAAAAAAAAATTATGATAATTAAAAGTGAACGAAAATATTAATACGAAGTCAGAAAGCAGCCACGTGACCAAATGCTGTGAATGAAATGTTTCTTTAGTTCTGACGGCAACAGCAAGAGGCCTGTCTGCTCAGTATATTAACTATTCCTACCTAATTCATTTTATTATATATTTTTTTAAAAAAAATTATCCTCTGAAATTTTTAAATATATATAATATATAAAGAATCTTGTTAGAGAATATATATATAAAGAACCTTTTGTGATTTCTGTTATTTTTACACCTTATTTGGATGGTTATCATGACATGTTGTATTGTATTCCATTATTAGTTTACAAAATGTTTGCTTCGTTTGTTATTTATTTATTTTATTGTTTCATTTAAATTTATTGATAGATAATGGTGAAAAGATTCATTTTATGTAGCGATCAATTTGGTGTGATCGCGTCATTACCTTAATATTTTCTTCTTTATTTATTATTTAATAATCATATTTTATTTTATTTTCTATCTTTTCATACTAGCTCTATCCCTTACTCTACTTTCTTTTGTAGGTTTATCATTTAAATTATGGATGAGTGACATTATGTAACAATAGAGAACGATACAATCTATCCAAAAATTGTATTCATTGGGACAATACAATTTATACAATAAATTATGAAATAATAGGTAACAACCATCCAACAAAGTGTTAGTTTAATATCGAATACGATTTTTGAGGTGCATTTTCATTTTCTGCTATATTATTTTTATTTGTTTTTAACGTTTGATATAGTTATTGCTATTGTAGCTTTTGAGATTTGACATTCATAATTTGTTAAACATTTGACAGAGATTCAAAAATATTTATTTTGATTAATTTAGAGGATCAAATCTACTTAAGAATATATTTAAGATATTTACTTATGTCACTTTCTTAAAAGTATGTGATTCTTTTATAAAATTAAACAATCAGCAGCAATCAAGTACGTGCATGTCATGGACTCCAATTAGAGAAATTCAATTAGTTTACGTAAATATTACTAATAATTTCTTAATATGTATCATAACGTAATCACTTTTTCTAATACTTAATAAGTATGTGAAAAAATATTATCTCAAAATCATTTCAAGTAAAATACTATCGAATCAGATGGGACGAGGGTAGGGTTCAAGGATAGCGATGGCTGAAAGGGTCAAAGAGCGGAGGGAAATGAGACAATAAACTTGAAATACTACCTATAAAACTTATTTTCCCTATACTTCAGAAGTCATTAATTTTCTTTATTTTATAAGGATCTTGTTTAAATAATATTTTGACTAATCAAACACGAAAATATAAAAATTGTTTCCTCTAAACCTAACACACACCCTCATTGTTGTGAGGGTAGGTCATAGGTGAGGTATATTATTTTTTTTTGCTTGGCACCAATATAATTTATATATAACTATATATGTACGTAGGCTCACAAACTTTTATAACATGTGATAACTGTCTCTAACATATTGCTCCTACAAATTACAATAATGGATCTATAATTTCACACATCCACATGCAAATTAAAGTAAAGTAGAAGACACTTTTTTATGTTAGAAAAAAAGAGGTGATTATTGTTAATTAACAAATATTTTTGTCCTTTAGCTCAGTTGATTTGGAGGGTTGATCTGGGATCGATCCTCCCTCAATGCTTTCTGAGTCGAGATCGTCACATAAGGCTTGTCTAGTGCGGTTTACATCTTCTATATGGTTTGTAGGCTATTACACAGTGGAAAACGTTCACCCAAAAAATAGAGATTATAACGGCTGCGAATTATCCTGAAATTTCAAAAAAAAGTGTAATAATGTTGGATATGATCCTAAATAGGACATAATTTCTAATAAAAAGTTGTTAAGGTTGAGAGTTAAAGAAATAAGATTAGAAAGTAATCGGTAGTTGTTTAGTTTTCCTTATGATCAATATTGTTATCATTACTTACATAATATTTTATTTTTTAAAATTTTATTATTACTTTTTTTTTCTTCGTTTATCATGATATTACTACTATTTCTCTATTATATTTAGCATAACTATTTCAATACTTTATTTTTCTTTCCATATGAATTTTATTATCTTTTTCATATATTGAAAATAACTTCTTTACTTTCGTTTCATAAAATAAAATAAAAATAAAGACGTAAAACTACGTACATGGTACCTTTTCAAAGTACTCTTTATTTTAGATTTTTTTATTTTCACAAAATAAAAAATACATAGATTTTATTTATGAGATTATACTTTTATTGGTGGTCGTACACAATGTCCCACAAGTCCTCTTGTTCGAGTAATTTAATGAATGCCTTTTTAATATATTACCTACTTTTACTAGCAAGTGAAGTAGGGAACACATATTTCAAAATTCCAATTTAATATACAACTTAATATTTTCTCTTTCCTCCATAATTTTTTAAAAAAATATAGTTTCTAATAACTTACTAGAATTATGGATATCATAAACCTTGATCACTTTTTTTGGTTTGCCTTTTTATTTCATAATAATTTCCTTGTTGTAGTTGGGACATTCACACACACCTAATGGTCAAAGTTTTGTACACGTCTTCACTTTTAGATTATGTGGGTGACAATTACTCCCTTGTTTTATCTCATTTTCTATTTTACACGATAATTAAGAAATTTATTTTATATTAGATGAATACTTTCTATTTTATTAGGTGATTAAGAAATCTGTTTTATATTAGATGAACATTTTTTATTTTATAAGGTGATTAAGAAATTTGTTCCATGTTAGATGAACATTTTTTATTTTATACAGTAAGATTAATTTTATTTTTTCTCCCTTTGTTCATTTTAATTAGCCTATTGAAAAAAGAAAATTTTGAATTTTTGAAATTTGTTGTCACGATCCAGACCGTCGTGATTGACATCCACACAACCCTCCAGTGGGTGAACCATTACTACAACTCAAACAAACAAAATTTATGAAAACTAAGGTATTTAAAGATACAGAAGCATGTTTAAATGACTAAAAGAAATACGGAGTTCTCATAAACTCCCCAAGTTTTAAACAAATAACTTAATCAAACTAATGCAGAAATTCAACCCCTAGAACCTGAAAGTCATCGTACCAAAACTCTACTAACGACAAGTCTAAGAACAAGGGGTACAACCCCGAAACTAAACAACACCTTAAACAAATAGTTTGAGTCTGGAAAGAGTGGACTTAAACAAGAAAGATTCATGGCAGCATGAAAGAACTGGCTCACCCTTGAATCCGATCACGCTCAATAGTCACCTAGCTGAGGTCTATCAATAGCCGCCTGAAGATGCCCTGTACTCAACCCGCGACAGCGGCCCCGCCAAAGCGGTTTGCACTGAACATTGAGCAAAAATAATAATTCCAAGACCCCATTTCACAACATACCTTCAACCAACGACACTCAGAAACTACCTGTTCACACTAAGATCAGTTTTGGGAGTTCTACTCACCCGAATTCAATTCTGTAAAGTCGTACGGATTCCGTAACGACTTATCTATCTACTCATGTAATCAAAATCATAATTAAATCACTCAATTGCTACCAGATTTTCCTAGACCTTATTGACTCAGATTTCGTCCAAATCTGGACTAGGCTAGGAATTTCCAAGTTACAACTCAAAAGTTTTCTGACCCCAATTCTTTCCCCATTGATTTTTCTCTAACGACGGAATCATATCGTTACATTTGCTCAACTTCCAAAGGTCATAAATTGTAGGGTAAAATGGAAAAACAAATAATTCATATTATTGTGATTCAATAAGTGATCAAGTAATACGAGATAAATATTTCCAGTAAAATGCTCATCTAATATGAGGCGGCGGAAATAAATACTTCATTAATAAGTTCCATTAAGAACATGTATATTCCAATTAAGTAGGGTATATTTTTCTCCTCTCTAACATTTACTTTTTCTATTTTTAAAAAATTTATATCATGCTTAAATTAGGTTTAGAAAGTAATACTCCTAACTGTCCTTATTCATACACTAATCATAATACTTTTTGGTATAAATTTTACGATAACAACATATTTCGTATAATTTCAAAAATATGATATAAAGAGAGTAAAACGTACACAATATTATTGGAACTTTATAGAAATAAAAAAATTATTTTCGATAGTATTGAAAACAGTTTAAAAAGGAGTGTGAAAATGGAAACAGTAACAATAGTGAAATCAAGCATTGTGGAAAGTAGTATACTAGAAAAGAACATTAACAATAATGAACTAGTGCGATAATTATAACACAAAAAAAAATGAAAATAATACTAATACTATTGATAATAGAGTAGGTACGCCGATACTATTATACTTACATAAAAGTAAAAGCACGATCAATTATTAATTAACTTTCTATTTTAATCAGTAATATCTAAAATCACGTCCGCAATAAAATATGAATATGCACAATGTCATGTTTATCATTTTTGAAAATTCATTATTAGGTATTATAGCTTAAATTTTGATGTAATATCATATTAAAATTTTTGACAAGGAAGCTTAGTACAACTTTTTTTTTAATTAAAAAAGAGAAGACTATTAAAAGAAAAAAGAAATTTTCAGAAGCAATTTTGTTTGGATACAAACTTTACTCGAAAATAGTGTAAATTTTTGAGATCTGAAAAATAGGCATTATTCCACTTGAATACTTTTCAAACCGACTTTTTAACTAAATTCTCTATTTCAACTCTTAGTTAAATAATGAATAAATTATAAAATAAATAAGAATTTGTAACTAATATCCATCATTTGCAAATACTATCTATATAAAAGTTTGACTATATTCCAATTTACACTAAAAAATCTTACATTATGAGTACCACATTCCTTAATAAAGGCGTCCTACTAGGGTGCATTATTTAGATTAAATTGGAAAATTAAATCAAATTGAATCGAATTTTAATTTGATTTGGTTTTTTGATTTGATCTTTTTGTTTTATAATTTACTTTGTTTGATCTTTTGGTTTGGTTTCAAATTTAGAAAAATAAATATTGAAAAGAGATCATCAAATTGCAAATATAACTTTGATTATGTTTTTAATTTTTGACATAATCGAATAACCAAATCGAAAAGAGAAAAATCAAATCAAATCATATTTATTTTGGTTCGAATTGCATTACACTTTTTCAAAATCAAGAACCAAAAAATCTAAACTGAATAGTAGAAAACCGAACTGAAAAACCAATTGCACACCCCTACGTCCCACATTAAGGGAAATGCGTTCCTTAACAAATACGTCTCATATTAAGGTTAAAATGTTTTTTTAACAATAATGTCTTAAACTCCGAATATTTGAGTAAAAATGAATGATACCACTCAACCACAACCCTTTCAATTTTATTTTTTTAACACAACAAGAGTACTTTCTTTGTCTTGATTTATTTATCTTAATTACTACTTAAATACAGTAATATTTTAAAAATATATTTTGAATGTTAATTATTACTCCCCCGTCCCTAATTACTTGTCCACTTTTGAATTGACACAATTATTAAGAAAACAATTATTGATATAGTAAGTTTACCATTTTACTCCTATAATTATGATGAGGGAGTATCACTTATATCACTACTTACTCCTCGGTCCCAATTTATATGACACTTTT
Source organism: Solanum chiquidenum (assembly GCA_029582725.1). Lineage (NCBI taxonomy): Eukaryota > Viridiplantae > Streptophyta > Magnoliopsida > Solanales > Solanaceae > Solanum > Solanum chiquidenum. The sequence goes on from JAJOOS010012055.1 coordinate 6,454, forward strand.
CGTTTTTTAAGAGTCAATAATTTAAGTTTGACCGAAAATTTGCACCACGAAATCTTCATTTTTTTTGAAATAAAATTTATATATTTATAAACTACGTAAAAAATACTATAAGTCACGATAATTGACTTACATTAAAAAATAGACTTTCAAATCTCAAAATCCAAAAAAGATCCCATAAAATAAAATAAGAGAATATATATTTTTTAAATATTTAAATTTATATTCAAAAAATTAAAAATTTCATATGGATTCACACCAAACATTAGTTTATGAATGAAAGTGAAATAAATAAATAAATAAATAATACTCAATAATAGTAGAGTTGTCTTTCTCAATAAAAGCACTAAGAAAAATCACTACTATAAAAGCACACTTCCGTCTGTGTAAGTAAGCTGCACTTTTCTACAAATCGGAGCAGCCAGTTGGCGCTCGGAGCATCACCGTAGCTCCGCCGTACGCCTCACCGTAGCTCCGCCACTTTCCGCCTTCTACACGGCGGCGACAGGATTTCCGGTGATATTACAGAAAGTAAGCAAAAATATAAGATCTACGGATCAGTATAAAGGTAAGTGCTTCTCCTTTTTCTTCCATAAAGCAAAAAATCTCCAGTTTTTTGTTTTTAGATGTTAATTTTTCTTTCTTACTTAATTAATCTCCTTTTGGGAAATTGTGAAATCAATAACTCCCTCTGTTCCAAGGCATTTTTCGTTTTGTTGAGAGTGAAAGTTTAAGGGGGGCACCAAATGGAATTTATATATTTGTAAACGGAATAAAAAGTGTTATACATCACAGTAGTTGATAATTTAAACATAGTTAAAAGATCAAATTTATTACTCCCTCCGTCTCATTAATATGTCACCCATTTCTTAAAAATATCTGGACCACAATATATGTTATTTTATAAAATTTATACATAAATTATCATTTTTTATCCATTATACCCTTGATAGATTAATTAATTAATCTTAAAAATGTATTTACTTTGACTGATCTAGAAAATCTACAAGTAATTAATTTCATTGGGAGTGTACTTCATTCATTAATTAACTACTTTCTTTATTCACTATTTATGCTATAAAATCTGATTTTGAAAAAAAATATCAACAAACAAATTAAAAATAAAAGATGAAAAAAATTCACAAATAATTTTGAAAGTGGAAGCTTCAACAAATTTTATCAAGAAAGATGACATTTTGAAATTTATATATAAAATATAAAAAAATATTTTACACAAAATATATAGGAAAATTGAGGTGGAAAAACTTTGATTTTTTAAATTTTTTGGATCAATTGGTGAAAAAATTTGGCTCCACAAATAAACTCTAAAGTTTAAATAGTCATCTAAATGCATTTATATTTTTGAAATCTAACATTTTATCATTTATTATAAAGTTATCATAAGCAAACATTAAATAAGGGTATAAGGGTAAAATTACCTTATTTTTTAATGCAAATACAAAAGGAAAAAGTGACATATAATATGAAACGAAGGAAGTATTTGAAATAGGCTTATTTGAATCTCGAAATTAAAAAAAAGTAGCACAGAGAATTGGAACGGAGGAGTATTTGAATTTCATTGTGAAATTTGGACTATTAGTCTTGGGATTTGAAATTTGTGCTATTGATTCCTCTTAGCGTTTTGAAAAAATCATTTTAAATTTTTTTTTAGTAGCTTAATTGATAGATTAATTTAATTTTTTATAATTATCTTTCCTATTTTTGTTTTTATGCAGCTCAATTTAATTAGTTAACTATCTAAATTTTCAAATTTATTGACGAGAGTTTGATTTCCTATTAGTAATATCGTCTTTATTTTCCCTATCCGAAAAAAAGGATCTGCTTTTCTGTGTTACTCTTTTTTAATTATTATTTTAAAAATAAATTATAATTAAATTTGCTGATTCGGCTAAAGACAATAATCATATAATTATTTTGTTTTGTTTGACCAAGGTATATATATATATATAAGTATTTTCATGCCATTATATATTTGTTTTAACTTTTAACTAACAGAGATTTGTACGTAAGAGTTGTTTATTTCAACTTTTAACTAGGCAACCAAATATTCAAGAAAGTCTCATATATCATTTTCTTTGAAACTAAAAATTGTTACTTTATCACAAAAAAAAAAAAAAAACTTTGTTTGGAATGTAAGTGTAAAAAAGTGGTCCTAGTGACTAGTTACGTTGTTCTAACTTTTCAACGTCGATGGGTATAGAATCTGTATTTTAAAATGGCATATATATATGATCCTTTAACTTGGTTTTCGTAGATAATTATATCCTTCAATTTTGTGTATGCGTAAGTAGATACTTAAATTTGGTGTAAAATTGAATAAGTAGACACAAATGTCTTACATGACATAATACACATAAGACGCTACGTATGACGTAAAATTGTCATGTAGGAAGCCATATAAGACGAATGTGTTTATTTATTTAATTTTATACAAGTTTAAGTGTCTAATTGTGCACTTCCAAAATTAAAAGTCATAGTTGCTAGTTGATGTCAAGTCAAGAGTCATGTTAATGTATTATGTTTAGAAATAGTGCATATATATGTACCACTAGATCCATCTCATATCTAAATTTTAGCGGAAACAAAAAATACGACTAGTTGATTTATTTCCATTTGCTTAGGATATTGGTGGGTTGAGTTCGAAGTTATTTGATACGTATTCTGTTAAGAAATAACAATAACAAGTATCTAGTGAAATAATTGAGGTATGCCACTTAATTTTATAAGTAAAGTTAATAGCAAATAAAATGTCAACGAACTTTATTTATGTGAAGATAGAAAAAATGTTTCCGAAAGATATTATAATAAAATATGATAATAGCTATGAAGAGTGGTCCATAACATTAATAGAAATCGTTGCTTTATAATTAATGATTATGGGTACAAAATTTATACATTACACACAAATGCACAATAGTAACGTAATGATGATAGAATCCAAGGGATATTTTAATGTCATTCTTTATAGCTTTCTCAATCTTGATTAAAAAAAGTTGTTGGCATCACGTGACATCTGTGTCAACTCACGTGGCATCCTCTGCACCAAGTTTTTTTTTTTTTTTCATTTTTATAAAGTACTTCCGTTCAACAACAGTTGTTCACTATACTAAAAATAGTTATACAACAATACTTATTCAATTTAAAATATAAGTGATAATTTGCCTTTTGTTGTTATTTTACTCTTGCTATTAAATATTATTTATCATTTAACACATTTTTCAAAGTATTAAATTTAATAAAGTCAAATGAATAATATAGTAATATTACCTTTATTATTTATTGTTTTCTTAATGAATGTGTCAAGTCAATCGTAGACAACTATTGTTGAGAGGGAGTATCTTTGTTAATTTATGATGATGAACATTGTTACTTAAAAAATACTCTAGATATTTCATTAAGCTCATCACAAAAAAGGCAAAAAAATAAGATTAATCACTTTCTTACAGCTGTTCTGCAACTTTATATGATCTCTGACAATTTTATGTTATTTTATATTTCATTTTTTTAATTTATATTTTACATTTTTTCTGATAATTGGATTCTGCCAATCATAAAAGTGTACTTCAGAAAGGAGAACGCCTTTAATTAAAAAGGTGAACACCTTTAATAGAAACATCACTTTATAACAGCTATAATGAAATATTAAGTTCTTTGTAACTTTCTTATTTGCTATGTTGCTCGGACTCTCTCAAAAATGATGTCAAGACTCGTGGTGGATCCTTTATAAATTCACTACTTTTGAGGATCCGACATGCACATGTCAGACATTTTTAAGAGTCCGAGTTACTTAACTAATATGCATTCAGAGCTACACTAGTATGAAGTATCAGTCAACTATAGCGTAAATTTGATGCGATTCTAAAATGCTTTGTGACATATTACATTTGTGTAAGAAAAGAACTCATGCTAGTTACTTATTTTAACAATTATGTAGCATAGCCGTAGTCGTACTCAAGTATCCTTGCATGGGAATCCACTTTTTGAGATGGAGAGAATCCCGGGATGCTTATGCTCTTTTCAGGGTTAATCTGAGTTTTTTTTTTCTTTTTAATTTCGTGCAGAGCCATGGATAACAGTGTGCAAGAGAGGCTACTTGATTCACAAATAGAAAAAGTTGATGAAAACTTAAAAGAGAGGATCTACGACGAGTCTAAGAAGATATGGAGAGTTGCATTACCCGGAATACTGTCAAGAGTAGCTTCATTTGGAAGTATAGTGGTCACACAATCATTCATCGGACACATTAGTCAATTAGATCTCGCTGCTTATGCACTTGTACAAACTCTCACTGTGCGATTCGTCAATGGTATACTGGTAAGTTTGCTCCTGTTATCTTTGTTAACATGTACCATGTTCGTCATATCTTGTTCACGTTGTTGGTTGAAGAAGTAATGCACTACATTGTATGAATGCAAACATAGCAATATAATGTAGAGAAAGAGTAAGAGAAGCGTATGTGATGACAATGTAAGGATTATCCGATGTGTTGAGACATACTATAATAATGTATGCTCTGTCTAACAGTTTCGTTTTTTAGATGAGATAGTCACATAATTCAAGATGATATTAGAGCCAGGAGAAGTCCTAGTTTTGAATATTCTCATGGCCACCCAAAAAGCAAAAAAAATTAGGTCTATACATGACGGGGCGTGTTGAGGCATGATATAATTAGGTGTGCTCTATCTAATGGCTTAAGTTTTTAGACGATATGATGACACAATTCGAGAATTTGGAGTCGATAGAGAATTCGAGACTTGTCATGTGCTAGTTTATTTAGTTAGTTTTTCCATTTGCTTTAACTTTTGTGTTTATTTTGGTAGATTGGAATGTCAAGCGCCACTGAAACTCTTTGTGGGCAATCATATGGAGCAGGACAGTATCATATGATGGGAATCTACTTGCAAAGATCATGGATTGTTGGTTTGATTACATTGACCGTATTGCTTCCGTTTTTCATCTTAGCTACTCCAATCTTTAAGCTACTCGGTGAGAATGGATCAATCGCAGATGCTGCTGGATACGTTTCCTACTGGTTCATTCCCTTCATCTACAACTTTGTATTTAGCTTGACGATCCAGATGTACCTTCAAGCACAACAGAAGAACGTGATTATAGCATGGCTATCTATAATACAATTTGTGATCCACATTCCGTTGTCTTGGCTACTGGTTATCCAGCTAAATTATGGAGTTCCTGGTGCCATGATAGCGTTGAGCATATCCTCGTGGTTCGTAGTGGTCGGGGAGTTTGTATACATCTTAGGAGGTTGGTGCCCTAAAACATGGAATGGATTCTCCATGGCAGCACTGAAAGATGTACTACCCGTCATGAAGCTCTCAATATCCTCTGGTGTCATGGTTTGGTAAAATCCTTTTCCTTAACATTTTCTTCTCAATCATGATTTTATCATTAGTCTCGCCAAATTTGAACCCCACCAAACACATTTTATAATCTGAATTAGCTTCATATCCGAGGGGTTAATCGATTCTTGCTTTTGGCTGTTTTCACAGCTTAGAGCTATGGTACAATGCAGTTCTAATCCTGCTGGCAGGATATATGAAGAATGCAGAGGTTGCTATATCTGCCTTCTCTATTTGGTGAGTGCTTGCTTGCATTTTTCTTTACGCCATTTTGTTTTCCGTACAATGAACATACTGATCAGTATAAGTAATTTTCAGCCTCAATATCAATGGATGGGAGTTTATGATAAGTCTCGGCTTCCTTGGAGCTGCTTGGTACGCGATTCTTTCCCTATGAATCATCGACATCTCATTCCATCTAGTGTTGTATCCATTGCCAACTTAGACTTTTTTTCCTTCGTTGTTTCCTTGACAGTGTCCGAATTGCAAATGAACTCGGGAAAGGAGATGCTAAGGCTGCAAAATTCTCCATTAAAGTCTTAGTGAGCACTTCACTTATTATCGGACTGTTCTTCTGGGTTGTGTGCTTGATCTTTGGCAGAAATCTCGGATACTTATTCAGTGATGAGAAGGCGGTCGCTGACAGCGTGGCTGACCTTTCTACTTTACTTGCTTTCTCGATTTTGCTCAATAGCATTTACCCTGTACTCTCAGGTAACTCAACACAAAGTTGAGAAGTTGAAAATTTTATGTTCAAAATGTTATTGATAATGTACAATAGTCGAGGTGCCCGCAAGCTGACCTGAACACATGAAGTTGATTCTATGATCTTTTATTGTGTTTCATAGTTTTTCTTGACACTTGGGAGAATTTTGTGATCAGGTGTGGCTGTAGGAGCTGGTTTACAAAGCACAGTTGCAATTATAAATTTGTGTTGCTTCTATTTGATTGGAGTACCAATTGGAGCTTTGCTTGGATATGTGGCTCATCTTCAAGTGAAGGTAAATATTTCACTTAAATAAAATATTCTCATAGACTTCCCTATTGCACTTAAAAGCTACGTTGTTCGGACTCTTCAAAAATCTAGCCACATCCGTCTCGGATCCTTAAAAAATGGGTTACTTTTGGAGGATCTGACACATACCTACCTGTCTTATGATTCGTTTATGTTCTTGATCCGTCCATTTGCCACCTCTGATACCTTCCTTTTGTTATCAGGGTATATGGATTGGAATGATATGTGGAGTTGTTACTCAATCAGTTGCATTATGTTACATGACATGGAAAACAGATTGGGATGGAGAGGTAATATTAGAATTAATCAAAATTTTAAATACTATATGCTAAAAAATTTGGTGTATAATTAACTTATAAACATCATAGTAATATGTATTTATGAATGTTTAAAATTTATTTTTGCAGGTATCAAAAGCCAAACAAAGACTTAATCGATGGTACTTAAAATCTTCTGAAGAGTCTAATCAAAATGATCAAGCTTAAGAACTTGTTGTCTCCAAAAAATTTCCACTTTTTCTTGCTATTCTTTCTTTTTTTGGTCATATATTTGGCTAAATTAGCTTACAATTTGAGTTTTGAATTTAATTTTAGTGGTAATTTTTTGGATTATGAGCTCTAAATTTCACCTCTAGTAGATGATTTTGTGATCCTTCAAATTATTGTAGTGGAGTTAATAAATTGTACTCCCTTAGGTTGAATTTAAGCCGATGGTTTATCAGAAACAATCATTTGCATACATCTTATCTTTCTTAGATTACATTTGTGGAAGTACACTAGATGTGTTGTTATTGGTTGAATTTCTAAGCTATTTTTAAAAAAAAATTGAGTTAGACTCGATATTTTTATTTTCTGTTGTGATAGTATGACTCATCCATATTAATGTTGATTGTTGAGCCCCATGCTATATTGTTCACACTTCAAAGGTCCAACCTCCGAATGAGTAATTTTTTTTTTTTTGTTCATATATAATATCAAACAATCTTTACCTCATGAGCTAAACGCTTTGAAGATTAAGTCAAACGTAATGTACATTTTATGTATTAAAGACCAAACAAAAACCATATCTGTTGCAAGATTACAAAATGGACTAGACCTATTTCACACTCTAACTTTGATACGCGAGATGATATAAACAAAGAGTATAAATGGTACGATAAAATAATCTCAATATTAGCTAATACCTCAAATCGATAAAGTTTGGGATTATCTTTATCACACGTACCAAACGACCATTTATATTCCTGCACTTGGTTTTTTATTTCCAAGAAAGAGAATCTTAACATGGTTTACATCATATACAGTGAGGGTTACAAAGGTGTAAAATATTAGAAGAAAAAAAAACAACTAACATGTTGGAGCAAACAAAGGCTAAATTATCTCCTCATTATTTCCAAGAAAGAGAATCTTAACATGGTTTACATCATATACAGTGAGGGTTACAAAGGTATAAAATATTAGAAGAAAAAAAAAACTAACATGTTGGAGCAAACAAAGGCTAAATTATCTCCTCATTATTTCCAAGAAAGAGAATCTTAACATGGTTTACATCATATACAGTGAGGGTTAC
>JAJOOS010012056.1:0-11761 GCA_029582725.1 Solanum chiquidenum
TCTTAAGTTTGTTTTTAAAATATATTTTTAACTTCAAATTTTTATTTTTTCACCCCTACCCTCGACCCCCCCTTCCCCCATCCCATCCCCAACCCCCAAAAAAAATTATGTTTGTTTTTAAAAAATATTTTCAATTTCAAAAATTATTTTCTACTCTGGTAAAAATAAAAGATATTTCTCAAAAATATTTTTCATTCATAAATCAAACACTAGAAATCTTTTTCGGAAAATATTTTCTACTCACCAACCAAACATGAAAAAATAAGTCAAAAATCTACTTGTTTTCCAGGAAAACATTTTCCTTCATACCAAACACACCCTAAGAATTAACTCTTTCTTCACCCGCAGTATATAAACGGAGTGAAATGTGATATCTTACACTCTGTTTGTATCATTGTTATCCATTATTTCATAATGTATTGTATTATATTGTACTGTATTGTATGGTAGATACAATGTTTGGCTAGATTGTATTGTTTGTTGTTTAATAACATTTTTATTGTTTGGTTTGACTATATCGTATTGTATTGTAATTTATAAATTTACTAAAATATCCTTAATTATTCTAGGATAGGAGGTTTGACTAGAATTAAATAATATAAGGTAAAGGGTAAAATAGTATTATGAAATATTATGTAAAGATATAATTGGAAAAAAGAAATTAAGTAACAATGAAAACACATCAAATTGGTTGTTCCATAAATTGGGGTTTTCATTGTTACGTAACAACGGAATTTAACAATACAATACAATACATTTTAAGTAACAATCAAAACAAACATTGTAGATATAGTAACGATACAATACAATGGATAACAATAATCCAAACAGAGTGTTATTCACTTATATAAATTAAAAAGAAAACAATGTTGTCAAATCTTTTACGTTAAAATTAAATCAAAAGTTTATAAATGTATCATTGTTCAATTTCAACAAAATATATTTATGAAGTTATTTATATTTTAATCAAATACCTTTTTTACAAAAAAATTATCAAATTTTGTGATGAAATGCAACAACAACAAAATATATTTATGAAGTTATTTTACATTTTAATAATTTTTTTACAATAATTTTTATCAATTTTTTGATGAAATGCAGCAAGAACAAAAACTAAAAGCTTAAGGGAAATATTTGAGACTGAGAGAGGCTTGGATTTTTTATTTTTTTTTAAATATGGAGTATAATTTTTTTTCCTAAATAAAAGTGTCCTTAAAAGAGTTTGAATTGAGAATTCAAACCTTTTCAGACTCATTAAGAGATTTTTAAGTAGAAAAATGCACTTAATGGTCTAATGTCTAAATCATTCAAATTCAAACTTCTATTAAGTACAAACAAATAAGGTCTTAGTCACTAAAAAAATTATTTAAAAAAATCTCAAATAATTTATCTGTAAAAATGAAAATATTCACTCCCCCCCACCCTTCCCACTAGAAAAAACTTGCAATCATTTTGTAATCTAAATATACTTTTTTATGATTAACGTCTAGTTTATTTAGTCAGACTTTTTAAAAGCTAAAAGTGTTCAGTTTAGAAATGTAAAGATTTTGATTAAGCTTTTGGGAGAAAATAAGTATTTTTAGTATAGTAGAAGGTGTTTTCTATATACTAAAACAAGTAGTTTTTCCACAAAAGCACTTTGAAAAAGGTGATTTTATGTATTTTATCTTGGCTTAACCCATCGGTAGCCCCCTCTAAAGTTGGCACAATGTTTCACTTAGATACTTTAACTAAACAATGTATATTTTAGACACCTCATGTAGGGTCTCGTTGTGTCATTTTGACACTTTTTTTAATATCAGCAAAAACATATAATGTGTGTGGATTACACTCACGAATGACGTGTAAGTGACAAATTGAATGATGAAATTTGTCATTTGTGTCAAAAATTATTTTAAAATAATTAATATTAAGTAAAAATAAAAACTGACCAATGAATTAATGACACATGATATTTTCCCCCAAATAAAGATAAAATAAAATAAAATTTAAGCCAACTAAAAGAACCCTCAAAACACCCCACCCCTGACCGCCTTCTCCAAAGCCCCCCCTCCACCCCACCCCCACCTCCGGTCGTCTTCTCCAAACCACCACCCCCGGCCCATATCCCCCGATCGCCTTCTCCAAAAAATCCAAACAAACAAATCCCCCTTCTGATTTGAATTTTTTTTTTTTGGGGTCTGCAAAATACCCCCTGGCTCCCCGCTTTGCTTTCGCCAATTCTCTATTCCTTTTTGCAGAAATTACCTCCACCCACATCTGCATGTTGCGCTTCGTTAAATTCACTCCCCGCAAATTATTGAAATAAGCTTTTATCAATCTTTTAAATTCACTTTACCGTGAATATTAAATTTTTCCACAAAAGAATTTTATGAATGAGTTTATTCTTAAATTTTAAAAATATTTTTCGTCATTTTTGTTGAAAAATCTTCATTCACAATGGATGAAATTTAACTTGGGCAAAATGGTGGCTGAAAATGGGGAAGAAGATGAAAAAAATAATAAAAAATTAACTAAATAACCCTTTCACACGCACTTCAATGAGTGTATTACACTCATTATGTCATGTAAACAAAAAGTGTTAAAATGACACAGTAAAATTTTATATGAGGTGTCTATAATGAACATCTCTTAGTTAAGGTATCTAAATGAAATAGTGTGTCAATTTTAGGGGTTCACCGATGGGTTGGGCCTTTTATCTTCTAGTTACTACATATTTCACACTACGGTCGTTTGGTAGAGTGTAAGCAAAAATAATGCATGCATTAATTGTATGTATTAATAATCCGTTGTTTAGTGCATTTTTTCATGACATGCATAACTAATACTCTAGTGCATGCATTAGTAGTACCTTGTTTGATACACTTTTTCATGCCATGTACATTAGTTATACACTCTATTGTGTATTAAGTTTTGTATTACTAATACCAAGGAATTCTAGGTATTAGTAATACATATCATTTTAACACTTGCATTAGATGAAATAATTATAAAACTACCCTTGAAGCCTTTTCATTTTCTTTGTAGTCATAAGTTTTTATTTTTATTTTTGTTTTGCTTTTGAGTGTCTTTTAATTTGTTTGTGTCTTAATAGGCTTTATGGCCTCTTAAGTATCTTTAAAAAAAAAACTAATTTCAATATAATTTAATCAAAAAATTTACTATTGTGACAATAAATTTAATTAAAAATTTTTTGCCAACTTTTCACAAAAAAAAATTGACGCAATAGTAGAACTATTTAATATTATTTTTGAAAAGAAGAAGAAGAGTTAATGATGTTTTAGCAAAGATTTTTTTTTTGATGTTTTAGCAAAGAACTTTGTCGCAAAGGAAGTGTACAAATAAATAAAGTGTGAAGGGTATTTTTGTAAACATATATTTTTTAATAGAAATTATGTAAGATTTGTTATTTCTAATACATCAAACCAAACAATGTACAAGAAATAATGCTTGCATAACTAATGCAGACATTATTAATGCAAGCACTGCTAATGCACCATATTTTGCATTGTTCTTATACACTCTACCAAACGACCCCATACGAGTTTTAAATTTTCATTATTTTTCTTAATTTTGGAATATTGATTTTGAATTTTATTTATTCGATCACTCATGAGATCCTGCTCGTTGAGGATTTGTGTTCATTTATAAATATTTGTCGAGTTGTTAACATGGAATAACCAAGTTTATCCGAGTAGGCCTCACAAGCTCTAGGGTTGATCCATTATTTTAGTGGGCCATAAAATATCAAGCACAAAATCATTATTAGTGGGTTGTGGATCGAAACGGGACAAGCCAACCCACTTTATAATTTTTTAATTAAAATTTTAAATTTTAAAAACTAATATAAATATTTAGTAGACAATATTACATGATGTTACTAATGCAAATATTGTGGGTACAATCGTATAAAAAAATGACCTTTTTAGACCTAATGTTTATGTGAAATTATATCAAATTTGATATGATAATGTTCGAATCAAATAGAGATATTAATGAACAAACTAAACCGTTAATGTGTATATAACTAGCTAAATAGAAAATTAACTTGTAATGTTTATATATGAATGCTTTAATTAGGTTGATTTTATTTTTTTTGAATTTGAGTTCTTCTTGTTATTTACTTATTTTTAGTATTCTACATTAGCTTTATTTTTAATCATTTTATTATGACCCATGGGCCGCCCGATCCACACTACTCAAGCCTCATTATGATCCGACATGCTCACTTGGGCCGAGTTTAAAAAGGCTTATTTCTAATGGGCTCTAAAGAAATTTTGTCCAATCAAATTAAATTATGAATTGGGTCGGGTCGATTCAACAGATCCCACCCATATAAACGGTATAAAAAGAGATAAAATTGGATGGAATGTAAGTATAATTGAGAAAATAAATTATTTATTATTAATGTATTCCTAATAATATGGTTTTTATATTTACACGTTTTAAACAATATTTACATCTATACAAATATCATGAAATAAGAATATTAATACCAATTGAACTCGATGCAAAGACCCATTTGAATTGCAACCATCCCAACTCGAACTCCCTAATGTTATGACTATATTAGGTAAGTTTTTTGTAACACATAAAAGTTCGGGTATTAAATTAGAGGTTGTACATATTAGTACTTATCATTTTTTTAACTTTAGATATCCAACCATCAATGCTATTAATAATAATAGAGTTAATTACAATTGCATTTTAATTGATATAATTGTGAAATTAATTTTTTCGATGCTCTATTAAATTAAAGTTTATTATCTTTAATTCAAAATTCACTTTTATCTGTCAATAAAGAAAACAAGATAGCAGTTATTACAATTACATTTTACTTGATATGATTGCGAAATTATTTTTTTTGAGGCTCTATTAACTCAAAAAAGTTTGTTATCTTTAATTCAAAACTAAAGTGGGCGAATAAAGAAAGAAAAAAAAGAAGCAATCATCCAAAGATAACTGCTTTGATCGTTTTTCACTCCAACGGTCAAAAAAATTGCAGAATTCAAATACCTAAAGCCCCTTCTTCAAAACTAGCCGTTACAAAGATTTACAGCATCTTCATCAAGTCAAAATCCTCCAAGATCTTCTCGATTACTTGAGTTTCCTTTCTCTCAATTTCTTTATCTATTCTCTGCACACGATTTTCTTACCTTTCTTGGTTACCTTATAACAATGGCGGTTTCTTCTAACAAATCTCCTTCTCCACTTTCTGCAAGACCCGTTCCGCCGCCTCATTCAAGAACCTCTGAAAACACCAGAAGAAGTGTCACCGGCAACCCCTTTTCACGACCTTCAGTTCTTTCAACCCAAAGAGGATTCAACCCTGTTACTCCTGCAAATAGCCCTGCTGGTACTTTTACTCAAATTTCTTGATTTGTAATGTCAAAAATTGTTTCAAGATTTCTTAATTTACTTCGTTATTTTCTTGATTTGTTGTGGTTTTTGCAGATTCGGCGAGAAGGGTGTCTAATCCAGGGAAAGAGGGTTTATCATGGGGTAATGAAGAGAAGGAGAATGAATCTAAAGCAGCGAAACTGAAATCACCGGCAAAGGGTTCAAAGAATTTCATGTCTCCGACTATTTCAGCTTCTTCCAAGATTGCTCAATCCCCTAAAAAGAAAATCTTGGTGGAAAGAAACGATCCTGTTAGGACTTCAATCACCTTCTCTGACGGTAAAGCTACATTCTTTTCTTCAAATTCTGAAGAACATAATCAAAACTCTGAAAAATCTTTTGAGAATGTTATGGAGCCTAAAGAGATTGTTCATGTTGAAGGTCTTCCTCCAGTTACCAAAGCTCCGAAAAAGGTAACATTTTCGGAGGTACCTTCAAATTGCAACAATGAATTTGAATCCCTTTCTGATACTGTAACCATGGATTCTGACATTTGCAATGATGAACCACTGGTTTCTCCTGCAATAGCCCCACTTGATGCTGATCCCTCTTTACCTCCATATGACCCTAAAACCAATTACCTATCTCCAAGGCCTCAGTTTCTTCACTACAAACCCAACCCAATGATTGAAGTTTTACTCAATAAAGGAAAAGGATTGGATGTAGGAGAAGCAAAGAAGCTAGATGACATCTTCTTGTCTGAGTTACTGTCTGAAAACTTGTCAGACATAGATGGCAGTGAAAGTTCTCTAACTGAAGATTCACTGAAAGAATCTGATGGTTCTTCTTCAGAAGAGATGCTAATTGAAGCAACAGTTGATCAAGAAGAGGAAGAGGGGCCTAAAGTTTCTGTTGCTGCAATACCTGTTGCTGAGGAAATTGCTGAACCTGCAGTACCTGTTGCTGAGGACATTTCTGAAGCAAAAATGAGAGCAAAACCAAGTTCTTTAACAATATCAAAGTTCTTTTCTCTGCTGTTGGTACTAGTAATTGCTTTCTTATCAATATCAGTTACTGATTCTCCTATACTTGCTACTCCTGGGACTGTAGACTTAAGTTTCTCTAATCTCAGCATACCATCAGATATTCCAGTCTTGGCTAAGGCTAATAGTTACTTTAAGCAATATTCAGGTGAAGCCATTTCTTATTTCTCAAAGTTGATTAATGACCTCGGTAGGGTAGATTACCCACAGCCTTTAAAATTTGCGAACTTGACTGATCTAGAAGAGAGTAGCAGCATATATCATGATGGATATTTGAAAGGTAGTACTAGTAATGAGGAATTGGATATAGAGATTGAACCAATTGAATTGGAAGAGGATGATGAAGAGTCTGAAACTGAGCCTGACGAGGAAGAGTTTCAAATGAAAGCTGATTTAGATGATGGTGATGAATTGGAGATTGAAGAAGCTTCCACAATTCAATTAGATGAAGTAAATGAGTCTGATAGCTTAGAAAAGGATTTAGAACAAGGTCAGCATGACTTGGTGGAGACTGAAGAAGTCTCTGTTGTCATAGCTGAGGAGAATGAAGCCAATATTATTTCAGAAAGGGATTTAGATCAAGGGCTTACAACTTCTAATGTTCAGTTTGAGTTGGCTGAATCCGAATACATTGTTGATAATGCTATCAGTACTGATGCTGCATTTGAGTCGGTGAACGACAATCTTGAAACCTTGGTGAAAGATGATTCTGCTGTCGAAGATGTCCAAACTTTGGAAATGATGCAGTCTCCAATTGATAGAAATGATGGAGATAATGCTGGAGCATATCGGATATGGGGAATTTCCTCACTTGCACTGAGTCTGCTTGCTGCTACAGTTTTCTATGTGAAGAGAAGTGATAAGACTATGCATCCAGTAGTAGTTCGTGCTGATCAAGTCTCAAGTAAGAAATTTGAAACACACCATGTTGTCAAGGAGAAGCATTCCTCTCAAAATTGGCCCACAGAAGTCGATGTCGCAGGAGAGTCTTGTCCCTCAGAAATGAGCAGCTTTCAGATAAGTTCATCTTATAGCAAGAAAGACCCCAAATCAGAGAATGATGAGGCTCAGAGCATTGAGAAGAAACCGAGGAAGAGTAACAAAAGAGAGTCCTTGACTGCATCTGAGTTCTCAATGGGTTCACCTTCTTATGGAAGTTTCACTACATATGAGAGGATTCCTATCAAGCATGTGAGTGTTATGACTTGGTATATATTTTCTGGATTTAAATACCCAAATTTGTTCTCTTACTGATATATATTTTCTGCTTTTTCCTTGTGAAATTTTAGGCAAGTGGAGGAGAAGAAGTCATCACCCCTGTAAGGCGCTCGAGCAGAATTAGAAGCCATGTCATTTCTCCATGAAGATTCTGAAGTCATGTCACTGCTGCATTGACAACTACAGAAAAATTGCTCTTTTGCTTCTCAGCAAATCAGTCTTAGGCCTTACTTCTGACTTGATTGAAGTGATTTTAGGATTTTAATGTTTTAATTAGTTAGCTAATTTATATATGTTGGTGAAACTTTCTGCATGCTGTCTCAGTTTGTTGAATCTTTTATTAGTTGAGGATTTCCTGTGGCTTGTGTATAGCAATTTGTTTGACCCTTTTGCTTCTATGAATTTTAGCATGATTTGATCACTGGCTTCATTTTGTAGTACGTTGACTTAATTTCACACGCGGGGCCTGTTGTTGATTTTGTAACCTATTTTGTCCACCCTTAACACTCTTTAGATTAAATCATACTATCTAATGAGTTCTTCTTGTATGGTGAAATAGCATGTCTAAAGTGTGAGCTCTATTTTTGAGTTTAATCATTTTTTCATGAATGCTTCTAGTTAAAAAGTGTGAGTAAAAGATTCACTAGCTTTTGTGAGATAACAATGACCTGAAACTAACTGATTAAACGATTGTTGTTTAAGGATATGAGCTGTGGTATAGACTGAGTGAGTCCCCTAAATTGCTTGCATATGCAAAAACAGACCAGATCTGGCAATATGGATTTGGCTTGGCAGTGTACATTCCAGTTAGTTTCTTAGAGGCCAAATTTCAAGTATACACTTGGCCAAACATAATTTTTTTCTTTCTGAAATGTATCTGCTGTTATGAATTCATCTGCTTGAGAAAATCAGTTTGCTTGGTCTTTTGATATGTAAAGAACTAATTCTAAATATCTTGACGATGTAGTTAAGTGGTAGTGGAGTTTATTTATAGCAAAAAGATACATTGGCCTCCAAGGCAACAAGGGGTACATATACATTCAAGGACACAGAAATAGCTCTGAAACAGTTCACAGTATGCACAACTATAGGAAGCATAAGGTTAATTCAAGATTGATTCTTGAGATTCTATGTGTCACGTAAATTAGGACATAGAGAGGAGTATTATATATTATTTGAAGATTACTGTAGGATGCGTGAGGTTAATTCAAGATTACCTTTGAACCTTTTTGGAACATTGCATTTTTTTTACATAATTTCTGCACTATTTTTGTAATTTTCTGCATAATGTTTGCACTAGTTATGCATAATTTCTGCACAAATTTTGCACATCTTATTATATTTTTGCACAAATTTTTATGTATTATTTTTTACATTTTTATTACATAATTTTTGCGTGTGTTTTTATTTATAGATTATTTTTTTTTGCACAATTTTTTATTTATTTATTTTACATGATTCATGATAGATTATCTGGTTATTAATCTTTATCTGTGGATCATTTTCTTCCACCTATCTCATTAAAATACGTATTCTCACGTGACTTATGACGTGTGATCTTTTTTATGTGAGTATTTTTTCCTCTCATCAAATATCACTTCATCTTATTAAACAACATATCATTATCACGTTATTCGTAATTGCCTAGATGTCAACATGTTTTTCCCGTGTGAATCCTTCTGACAATTTTTTTTCATTTTCATTAACCAATACGTTTATTTTTACATGACTTATGATAAATTATTTGACGATTGATCTTTTTCGTATGATTGCTTTTTTTCCACTTGTCAAATATTATCCCACTTTACTAAATGACATATCATCATCACGTTATTCATGGTCACCTAAATGTCAACATATTTTTCTCGTGTGAATCCCCTAGTCAATTTTTTTCATTTTCATTAATCAGTACGCTCGTTTCAATGTGACAAATGCTATAAATTCCTTCAAAAAATCATAAAATACTGTGCGGCCATACAATATACTCTAAATTCTCTGACCAGTACAACTCGCGTGCTTGCCTACTCGTCTTTCACCGGCCTGTTTGTACCCAGCTACAATCTCTTCCCTTATAAAAGAAAAAAGGGTCCTCGGCCAATCCCAATCGACAGCAACTCCATCCTAGTGAAGTAAAGTCTCTGCCCCTATCGCTTGATTGATTTGATCAGACACTTGCTCGAGAATCTTTTCTTATATCTCTCAAGTACCACTACTATAATAAAACGACAAAATACAATCACATTAATCCTTTTCCGTTATAATAAAATCATAGTAGACAAAATTATTTATATGATTCATAATAACTTATCTAGTGATGAATCTTTTTACGTGATTCTAGCTCTTACAAAAAAAAAAATGTGAAGAAAAATATTGTTAAAATTTTTAATGTCACGTAACCTAACTTCAAATTAAAATTCAAAATCAACATACCAAACCAGTTCTTTCACTTTCATTTTTAAATGTCAATTTTTTTCACGAATTATGAAAAATCAAACAATTTTATCATCCATTAATAGTTGGTCTTCTAGATTTAAAAGACATTTTATAATATAATGAACATATTTAAATTAACATCATAAGATTTAGAAGTAATTTTAAAAATAATAATAATATGTATCCAGCGAATGAAGACAGCTAAAATAAAAGGAAAAAACTACTCCTTAAATTATGTACATGTTTATATTCCGGCTATTTTAGAAAAGAGATTACTTCTGACCAAAAAAAAAAAAGGAAGATGACTTTTCCTATGATAAAGTTGGTTCAAAAATATCACATACGAATTAAATTTTAAGATGATTAAGCTTTTAATTAGTCACTTTAATCTAATTAAATGACACATATCCTAATCAATTCAACTTAATCCTCATTAAATGACATATTTATTATTACTGGTTACTGAACTAATGCTAACTTATTTGGTGACGGTTTCTTTTGCGTGAATATTTTTCTCCCATCTATCAAATATCACCCCACACTCATTAAACGACATATATTTGTTATTGTGTGACTCATAATAACTTATAGTGATAAATCTTTTTTGTGTGAATTTTTTTTACCACCTAACAAATATCACCCTAATATCATTAAATGGCACACTCATTATCACACAATTCGTGATAGATTATCTGGTGACAAATATTTCTCGTGTAAATATTTTTTTTCACGAAAATATAATCATGCCTCATTAAACGACACATTCATTCTCACGTGGAATTTTTTTCACTTGTCAAGTATTATCCCACCTTATTAAACGGCATATCATTATCGCGTTATTAGTGATTGTCTAGCTATCAACATGTTTTTTCTCATGTGAATCTCCTGGTAGAAATTTTTTCATTTTCATTAACCAATACGTTCATTTTCACATTGTAGACATTGAAATTTGTGGAACTTTATAAGATGTGTTCAATTCGAGTTGGGACTCTACAAGATGTGTTCAATTCCAATTAGAATTATTGGTGGTTACTCAACCCTAAACCCTACTTCATGCCTATATAAAGGGTACTATATTCCCTTTAAGAGGCATTTCGAATATTTTGTAAATTCATGAAATATTCACAAAGAGATCAAATTCAAATCATCCTAGTTCGAGAAATACATCACTAACAACCCTCGAATCATAGAGAAATTTTAAGAGACAAAAGAATCAGAAGAGTCAAGGGAGAAACAGATTTATGGCCATAATGTTTATCAATAAACCAATGTTCTTTATATTTTTTTTATGATTGTAACTTCTTTTCTGTCACTTTTAAATTGTTGCAAACAAATTGTCACGCCCAATGGGGCTAAAATTGTCCTTCATCTCTTCTCTCATAGATCAATTATGCAAATTTGAAATCACAAAATTGCAAAGGTGGAAGAATGAGTATTTCAAGCCTCGTCTTTGAGTTTCATCAAGTCTACATTCCGACAAGCCTTGAAGCAGGGGACATTTGTAGACATTAAAATTTTGTGGAAATCTGCAAGATGTGTTCAATTCGAGTTCAGGCTTTATAATATGTGTTCAATTCCAATCAGGATTTTTGGAGGCTATTGAACCATGCTATCTAGTTCATGTCTATATAAAATATTCTCTTTGAGAATATTCCGCAAATTCATGGAATATTCATAAAGAGATCAAATTCAATCCTCTTAGTTTGAAAAATACGTCACTAACGACT
>JAJOOS010012057.1:0-19410 GCA_029582725.1 Solanum chiquidenum
AAATGCCCTTACCGTCAATACTTTGGTCCAGAAATGCCCCTATAGTTACAAAATGGGTCAAAAATGCCCTTTTCCGAATAAATATATATTTTTTCTTTATAAACACATCTTCTTCCTAATTAAAATATTATTAAAGAACACTATTCTTATTTTCTTTCTTCTAAAATCACTTTAACAAATAAAAACGTAGGAAATATTATTTTTCTTCTTAATCTCATTTTATCAATTAAAATAGAATAACTTCATGTACCCTTTGGACATATAATATATGTCATATATAAGATTATAGTATATCCATCATTAATTTATATTTATATAACGATAAAAAATAAGAAATATTTTCATTTTTTATTTTTTCTTGAATTGAAGTAGGATAAACATTTGCTAATTTTTTTAAAAAACATTATTAGAAAAAGAATGTGTTAAAAATATATACATATTTATTAGAAAAATGAGCATTTTTGATCCATTAAATAACAATAAGGGTATTTTTGGACCAAAATATTAACGGCAAGGGCATTTTTGGACCAAACTACAAACGGATGACATTTTTGTTCCTTTCATATAGTTTAAGGGCATTTTGAACCAAAGTATTAATGGTAAGGACATTTTTAAGCCAAACTATAAACGAAAGGCATTTTTTACCCTTTTTCCTATATAAAATTATTTATTTTTAATAAAAACGACAAGTAAAATAGGACAAGAAATAGTAAAGTTTAGACAAAATCCAATAAGAGCGGGACAAAGCATGTAACTGTAAGTCTGTAACAAAAGCTCCAGACTTGAGTAATCAACATGCAAACACGACGTCGTTTCACGTGGACTGTCGAACAGAGAGAAATTTGACATCGGAGAAGAAGAAGGAAGCTAAAAAAAAATGGTGCACAGTGCCTACGATTCCTTCGAACTTCTCAATAGTTGTCCAACGAAAATCGATGCTATCGAGTCATACGGTTCAAATTTGCTCGTCGCTTGTTCCGATGGATCTCTCCATGTTTACGGTCCTGAATCCTCCGTTCCCGGTCAATCTCCGACGTCCGATTACCACAACCAAAACTTAGGGCTTCAGCAGGAACGATACGTGCTTGAAAGAACTGTGAATGGATTCTCCAGACGACAAATGCTGGCTATGGAAGTCCTCGTCTCACGAGAACTTCTGCTTTCCCTTTCGGAGTCTATTGCGTTCCATCGGCTGCCCAATTTGGAGACTTTAGCTGTGATTACTAAGGCTAAAGGTGCAAATGTGTATTCGTGGGATGATAAAAGGGGTTTTTTATGCTTTGGGAGGCAAAAGAGGGTTTGTATCTTCAGACACGATGGTAATTACTTGAATTGTAGTTTATTACGATATTTGTTAGTTGAAAATTTGATGTTGATGTATTTGTGATGATTTTAGATGAGTGATTGTGTACTTCAGTGTCTGCTAGATGTGAAAGGAAGTGTTTTTCAATTGGTATGATGTTACTAACATAATTAGAACTATGCTTTACCACTATAAAGGTAATGGTTAAATGTGTTAAAAGAATGCAGTCTGTATCTGTTTTTGCCTCCGGTAAGTGGAGACATAACCTTGAACTGTAGCTAACCTTTTGCAGATCTTCCAAATTAGCTACTTCCCTTGTACTTGTTACTAAAATATGACAATATTTGAGCAGACGTAAAGATATTAACTTGATTCATATGTTACAATAAGGCAAGTAGAAGAAAGTACTAAACTGATGGTTGAAAAGATAATTGATATAGTAAACATCAGATAACGCCGGTTTTTAAAGTAGTTTAATGATTTGAATTTTCGGAAGTTGTGAAAGTTGTATGGAAATGGAATGGTTCAAACATTTTTTGACATCCGAAAATAGCTGGAAGGAGGTATAGTTTTCTGTTCACTGCTCTTAGTTTAACACAAGTATCATAAGTGCCCATAAATTCTTCCTTCTTGCACTTGGTGACTTGACTTTCAGGTTTCTTGCTCTAAGAAGTTTGGATATTGATGATAGTAGTTTTGTAATGCTATAGGAGTTCTGTTAGTCTAGTCTGATTCTTATTTGAAACTTTGATAGGGGGGAGAGGATTTGTGGAGGTGAAAGAATTTGGAGTTCCTGACACAGTCAAGTCGATGTCTTGGTGTGGTGAGAATATCTGCTTGGGGATTAGAAGAGAGTACATGATATTGAATACCACCAATGGTGCATTGTCTGAGGTGTTCCCTTCGGGGAGGATCGCCACACCTCTTGTGGCGTCTCTTCCCTCTGGAGAACTTCTTTTGGGCAAGGTAATGTAACACTATTATTTTTTTAGAAAGGTAATAATGTTATATATCATCGGCACAAAGGTTGCGCATAAACCATGTTGACATTTCAAAAGAAGCAAAATATCTCCTTGCTCTTCGTACAGGAATTCTATGATTTTTATCAATGTTTCAGCATCATCTAGGAATTTTTTCTTACATCAAAAATGAAATAAGATCTGACAGTTCATCTTACCAAAGCTGGTCAACTCCAACCCTTACCACACAACACATTTTGAACACAACTGCAACCCCCGGTTCATCAAGTTGTCTTGAGTCAAGCATGATTTTTACAACTAGCGAAAAGAAAAAATTGCCACCTTGTAGGGTATCTTCACTTTCCAGATATGCTTCCAAAGCCATTTGGGCCCCTGCTGACCACTATGCATGAGTACTATATAGGCCTATTTACTGTGTAAATACCTTTGCTATGCATCTGCAAGAATAATCTGTCTTCAGTTGCTGTGTTACCTGGGAAATGTTCCAAACTTCTGAGAAATTCAGTTTTTCTATTCACTTCCTAGTCTTTCAACATTCTTCTAAAGCTTACACTGTCATTATTGCATCGAGTTGATTGGCCTTTTAGTTCTTTTCCACACTCATGCACACACCAATATTGCCTTATAGACCGATGCTGACCATCTTCCCAAAGTGTTCTTTTCAAAATTCACATACCAGAGCTTCATTGTATCCATAAAGCAGAGACAATATACTTTTACTTCAGAATCTATTTCATATTATGATGCACCCTCCATTCTTATTCCCTTGATGACTTTGATTCCATAGAATCTATAGTCTACTCTCTATGATTTAGTTGATGAAGCCCTGTTGGATCATCTCTCACTTCTCCAGAGTAAAGTCCAAATCTTTGAAAACTAACTGTCCAGTTTTTTTTTTGTGTACTGAACCAACACAAGTTTGCTTGGTTCTGGGTTTTTTTTCCCCAGTAAAATTACCTTTACTTATAAAAAAAAAGGATGTTTGAAAATTACCACTATGCTTAATTGTTGTTGTTTCAGGATAATATTGGTGTCTTAGTTGACCAAAATGGAAAGTTGATCCAAGAGGGCAGGGTTTGTTGGTCAGAGGCTCCTGCAATTGTTGTCGTTCAGAAGCCCTATGCCATAGGTCTTTTACCGCGACATGTTGAGGTAGCTTTAGTGTTTCATTTGCTAATCCGTACTTTTTGTTCATAATTAAGTGAATAACTTTAGATCAAAATAATCTGAAATGATAATGCAGTTTGATGTTTTGGAAAATTGCAGATACGCTCTCTTCGTGTTCCTTATCCTTTGATTCAAACAGTTGTCCTTCGGAATGTTCGTCGTCTTGTTCGAAGCAACAATGCTGTTATTGCTGCTCTTGACAATTCTGTTTTTGGATTTTTTCCTGTTCCTCTCGGTGCACAGGTAATTGTCACTTAAGGAGGTTTAGTTTAGTATTATGTTGAACTATCTTGCTTATGCTTCTACTCTAGTATTGGAACTGTAGCACATTTATGTCTATGTGTAACTGAACAACTCGTTTTGGAGGGACTGAGGCCTGTTATGACTAAGCTGAGAATGCCTTAGGCTCGCAAACGGATTGTCTAATTCTTGCAAAATAAATCAATATTGCAAGTTGTAACTGGTCATGATTAGTTTTGTTTATGAGACCTCTGCAATGCTTTCCGCTGGTCCACAACCAACTAAGGTGCTCTATACTTACGTACATGCTTGACAGAGTTGTCTCAGTCAATTGTTTTTTATTAAACGGTTCATTGATCAAATGCCTTATGGGCTTTCTCGCTTTTTCCCTAATACACGCAATCTTACTTTTTGTACCCACTTAAGATCAAGAGGTTCAGGAGCAGAACCACAAAGGTTCCATTATTTTTTGAGTTTATTGTGAGAGTGTGATCCCAACTTATTTATATATAATATATGATGCAGATTGTACAACTAACAGCCTCTGGAAACTTTGAGGAGGCCTTGGCTTTGTGCAAATTGCTACCACCAGAAGATTCAAGTCTTAGATCTGCAAAGGAGCAATCAATTCATATAAGGTGATCCCCCCAAAAAAAATAAAATGGCACTGGTATCTCATTTAGATATTTTTCAGCTTATGTTAACATTGTAGTTCAATTGCAATAGTACCTCACTTAAATCAAAGTTATGGTGTATACATTCTTACATTTAACACAAGTCAAAGTTATGCTCTAGTGAGGGAAGTTGGATGCTAAATTGAACGTTCAAAGCATGCTGTGAAGTCTTAATGATAAAGCTTCTAAATTGAAACATCTGTACTGGAGCATACACTAATCATCTGTTATTCCATTTTGGTCTGGCGTATTGGTAATGGTATGTAGCATGGAACATGTTCGGAATTGATGTTGTGTTACTTGGTTGTGTTAAAGGCATATTGATAGCGTGGAAGTTCAGAAGAAAGAGGTAGAGAAGTAGAGCATGGGAAGCAGATCTCTAGGATTATGTGGACCATATTGGAAAAAACAAAGGAGCACTTGAGGGAGTTGAAGAGTCTTTTGTACTCCTTCCGTCCCATATTAGTTGTCACACTTCACTTGTGCACACCCCTTAAGAAATCATATATAAAAGGTGTATTTTTACTACCATACCCTTATCACTTTCCGATAAATTGCACTCTAATCAATATTGATTATTTTCAAGAACACTTAATATTGAGGGTAAAGTGGTATTAAAATAATTAATTTCATCTTAATTTCATAGTACACATGAGTAGTAAGACTGACAGCATACTGGTTTGAGCAGGAAACTATCCCAGCTCAATTTTATAGCCAGTATTCCCTTTCTACCGGAAAAGCTGAAATTTGAAAAGGACTCAAGGGTGTGGCCTAGTGGTCAATGAAATGGAAAAAGCCTTGGAGACTAGGATTCAAATTCAAGCAAAGACAAAAAAGTACTAGGTGATTTTTTGTCATCTAGCTAAACCTTGGTGGGCAGAATTGCCCAATACTTTTGTTGGTGGGAGATAGAAGGTAACATGGATTAGTCAAGGTGTGTACAAGCTAGCATGGACACCATCCACCATTATGAAGAAAATAAATCAAATATGAACATTGACTGACAAGAAGTTTCTAGCTAGGACTTGCTTCTTATCTTTTTTTAGTTTTCTTTTCATTTTTTGTAGTTTTAGTCATCAATTTTTCATTTTTTGTAGTTTTAGTCATTAATTTTTCATTTTTTGTAGTTTTGAAAAGAAGGAAAGAAAAAGAAAGTGTTGAAACTAATATACATGAAGAATGATAACAAGTTTTTGATACAGATATGCACACTTCCTGTTTGAAAATGGGAGCTATGAAGAAGCAATGGAACATTTTCTGGCATCTCAAGTTGAACTCACTTATGTGCTCGCCTTATATCCATCCATTATTGTTCCAAAATCATCTTTCATACCTGAACCACAGAAATTTGTGGAAGTTGGGGATGCACCATATCTCTCCCGAGCTTCCTCTGGTCTGTCAGATGATCTGGATTCTACGCCTTCACATGTCTTAGAATCTGATGAAATTGATAAAGAATCCAAAAAAATGAGTCACAACACTTTGATGGCTCTGATTAAGTATTTACAGAAGAGAAGATACAGTGTTATTGAGAAAGCCACATCTGAGGGCACTGAAGAGGTGGTTTCAGATGCTGTCGGAGATAATTTCATTTCTTATGGAACTAGCCGGTCCAAAAAACCAACCAAGGTAAACTTTGGGTTTTCATCTTATGCCTTCCATCGGAGGGAATTTTTTGTTGTTGAATAAGTTCACATTTGAAGGTCAAAGTTTTCACATTAAGCAGATCTCTTCTTGGTAAATGTGACTAGCAGTTTATTTCAGTATTTATAAGCAAAGCTTTCCAAAGACTCCACAAGGGAAATTGTAACCAGTTGATTATCTTGTTTAACAAGCAGCGCAAATTATATTGAGCTGTTTAACGTGGACCTTTCTTTGCATCCAAGTGTAAATACCTTTTTGTCTGTCTGTGTTTGATGTTCTTGTAATTACCGGAAACCTTGTCAGAAAGAAAAGATTTAGTAAGTGCAAAATATTCTGATGGATTATTCAAGTTATAGATCATTTATAGCCTTCTGGAAAATACGGTTTCATTTGTAGCTTCTGAAAGTCAAAATGTCCGGGAGGTAAGTGCTGATTCTGCTATATACAAAAGTACTGGCTTTGTTTAGTGGGTCTACTGAAGGAAGAAGCCATTTATAAAGAAAAAATAACTAATGAGCCTCAAAGAGCTGTTAGTACTGGGGTGATTCTACCTAGCTGTATTGCTTACCTAATTCACATCTAAAATGTTGCTTCGTTGATCCATTTAGGGCAGAATTCATGCTCCAATCACTTCCATCGCTAGGGATATGGCTGCAATACTGGACACTGCACTTCTTCAAGCTCTTATATTAACTGGACAGTTCTCAGCAGCTACAGATTTTCTGAAAGCCCTCAACTACTGTGATGTGAAAATATGTGAGGAGTTCCTGCAAAAAAGAAGCCAGTATGCTTGTCTGCTAGAACTTTATAGGAGCAATTCATTGCATCGTGAAGCACTTAAACTTCTCCATCAATTGGTAGAAGAGTCCAAGTCAGAGCAAACTCCCGTAGAGCTCTCATTGAAGTTCAAGCCTGATATGGTCATTGAATATCTCAAAGTATGCCTCTTTGTCTACTTTTATCTTTTTCCTTTTAGGTTTTAATTTCTTGAGAGATGTGGAAGCTTGTAAAGTTTTTTGGATCAGCTATGTTGAAATTTGGAGTTCAGTATGAGCTATGGGTCTATGTCGAGGCAGATATCAAAGCATAATCATGAACTACCAACTTGATCTTTGTGGAAAGGATTGTCAAGATTTGGGACTGTGATAATTTTAGGGTTCTAATTGATCCTTTAATTTTTTTAATCTTTTATACATGTACGTTTTCTGAAAATTCCTGGTTTCTTTCCTATTATATGCTGTATTTGTGCCCAGCACAAGGAATAGCAAATCTCTTAATGGATTTATGGATTAAAGCTCCATCAATGCAGTTATTATATCATTTCATTGAATATACACCTGATTATATCTTTCTTCTTTTTGGCAGCCCCTTTGTGCAACTGACCCCATGCTTGTCCTGGAGTTCTCATTGCCTGTTCTTGAAAGCTGTCCTATGCAAACCATTGAGCTATTCTTGTCTGGTAACATTCCAGCGGACTTGGTGAATTCTTACTTAAAACAGCATGCTCCAAACATGCAGGCAACATATCTGGAACTCATGCTTGCTATGAATGAAAATAGCATCTCCGGGAATCTGCAGAATGAAATGGTATAGGCACTCGTTCATCTGTCTCTTTTTCTGTTGCTTCTCTCTTTCTTTCCCCATTGTACCTTCTATTGCAGAAAAGCTATGAAAGAAACACTACTGCTAGTGAAGTGAGAAAGCTTAGGCTTTTAAGTTTCTCCTCTTTGATATGGCGAAAGAAGCTCACATTTTTAGTCTAGTTTTAACTCAAAGCTGGGTTGAAGAGTGAGAAAATTGGGAAACAATTATCTTGTCTCCAAAACTGTTTATCAGGGGATAAACTTTTGTGCTTCAATTCCATGTTTCTGACATAAAATGTAGAGTGTGTCTGTGACTGATAAATGCTCTTAGTAACTTGTGGCAGGTGCAAATTTATCTCTCAGAAGTGCTTGATTTGTATGCTGAACTTAGTTCCCAGCAAAAATGGGATGAAAAAACATGTTCTCCGACAAGGAAAAAGCTTTTGTCTGCTTTGGAGAGTATATCCGGATATAATCCAGAGGTGTTGCTGAAGAGACTTCCACCAGATGCTCTGTATGAAGAACGTGCACTTCTGTTGGGGAAAATGAATCAACATGAACTTGCACTATCTATTTATGTGCACAAGGTATTTTTCCTGCTTTAACTGCACTTTTTTAGGCTAGTCTTTTATCTAATGATTGGTGCTTTCGAGGGTCTTTTGAGGTATGGCGAAAATATGAACTGTGCAAGTTCTTCATCATAAGCATTATTACAGAATTGTATTGTGAACTTGGCATTTACTGATCATTTCACTCTTCCTTTAGTGAGTGTACCAGTTGGTCAGACACTATTACATAGTTTTATTGTATCATTGGATTTGGCATTTACGCTTTCTTTCTCTGTATGTTGTTGGGATAGTATGCATTCCCAAGTAGGGGCATCGGTATGTCATCTTTTTTGTCATTAATACATGTCTAATTTTATGAATATTGATGGCAGGCATTGAAGTCTTTTCAGTTGTCTCTTCGTGTTGCATTTTACTGAAATGAATTGCTCTCTTTGATTTATAGCTTCATGTTCCAGAACTTGCACTGTCCTATTGTGATCGGGTGTACGAGTCAGGACTTCAACAACATTCAGCAAAATCTTATGGAAACATTTACCTGACTCTACTGCAAATCTATCTCAATCCCATGAAGACAACAAAAAATTTTGAGAAGAAAATTACTAATCTGGTATCATCTCAGAGCCCTGGGATTCCAAAAGTTGGTTCAGGAACTCCAGCTAAGGTAAAAGGAGGCCGCTTCAAGAAAATTGCTGAAATTGAGGGCGCTGAGGATACTCGATTCAGTCCAAGTGGCACTGACAGTGGTAAGAGCGATGGAGATACAGAAGATGCTGCCGAGGAAGGAGATTCTACTATTATGCTAGATCAGGTGCTGGATCTTTTGAGCAAAAGGTGGGATCGGATCCATGGGGCCCAAGCTCTGAAACTACTACCAAGGGACACTAAACTACAGGTAAATGAACCATCAAAAAATGATGGTATACATGAGCTAGATAAGAAAGTTGGTCATTATTTAATCAAAGGGTTGAAGTAAACAAGCATCATTCCTTGCATGCAGAAGTGATTCTCTCAGAAAAAAAACCAGAGACAGGCTTCACTATAGCATCATGCCACAACCCCCTCCCCTCTGGCTAAAAGCTACTACAAAAGAAAAACCTCACTAGAACACAAGCTAAGATATCTGTTCAAGAGTGATGGTACTCTATGCATCTGCACACTAATCACGTTAATATGTCCTAAATTCCTAATGTGTGGTTTTTTGATTTCTCACGGTCTTAAACTGCATATTAGATGTTTCTATCTATTATATCTTTAAATATTGACTTTGGGATAGTACACATTAAGGAAACTGCAAGGTGAAGTTTGATCAATCTGTCTTTCAAGTGGTCAAGTATACAGAATCATAACCCTTCGGGGTGGGCCAGTGGTTTGGGCTTGGGACTTCCATGTTGGAGGTCTCAAGTTCAAAACCCCTTGCCAGCGAAAGCAAGGGGTTTGCCTTCTAGGTCGAGCACGTTGCACCTTGCCTAGTGCGGGTTCCCTCTCCTGTCTGGTTTGCTAGCTATTGCACAGGAGCGGAGGTTTTATTCTGTGCGCACCCAAAGGTTAGTGGCTGCGGGTTTCCCTTGTCATAACAAAAAAGTATACAGAATCATCTGTTTGAAACAACTACGCCAAGTAAAATTCTATCCAATGTTACTCTCCTAGACCCTTTAGGGTTTTCTGAAAATACACATACAGCACTGTGTGACAGTGCATGCGACATTGTTTATTTATTCGAGTGAATATCATTTCATGCACATGCTAAAATTGCAACTGTGGAATCATTGCCTCTAGCTTTGCCCTGTGCACATATGTGTGCATGAGCGAGAATATTTCACATCTTGCTGTTATAGTATTGTATTGATTCATTTTGTTATCATGCAGAACTTGCTTCCATTTCTTGGACCTCTCCTGAGAAAATCCAGTGAAGCGTATCGAAACTTTTCAGTGATAAAAAGCTTGAGAGAAAGTGAAAACCTGCAGGTAAGTTTTACTATGGTCATACCAATAAAACAGAGACACATACATAATTTATATGTGGTCTTTTGGGTTTTCTGGCTTTGTTTTACAGTTTATATATAGAGTACATTGTTTCTTTACTGGCATGTGAATCTAACAGTTTATATATAGAGTATATGTTTTATTCTGTTTTATGGAAACTAACAATTATCACCCTTGCAATTCAATTGTTTGAGTTAATGTTAGGGAATGTCTGGAAGTTTGACAAATAATACTGGAGTATTTAATTTCTACGACTAGATTGTTTACTAACGCTGTGGTTTTGCAATTGTTGTCTCTCATTGTAAACCTGTGTATGAAACAGGTTAAAGATGAACTGTATAGTCAAAGAAAAGCAGTCTTGAAGATCACAAGTGATAGCATGTGTTCTCTTTGCAACAAGAAGATTGGCACCAGTGTCTTTGCAGTGTATCCTAACGGCAAGACAATTGTGCATTTTGTTTGCTTTAGAGATTCACAGAATATGAAGGCCGTTGGAAGAGGCTCTCAGTCAAGGAAAAGATGATAATGAGAAGTTGCATTTGGATGAACTGGTTTTTTTCTTGGGTTGCTATATGTGGATTGATCCCTGTTCTTCATGTTACACCGTTTAACACGTTCTGGGGATTTAAGTTTGAAGTCCTGAAAGTAGGAACCTCTGCTCTCCGTCTGTTTCTGGAAGAGCGTGCTGGTGATTCAAGTGCTTCTTACAAAGGAATGTGTAATACACATATTGTTGTATATTATGTCAAATGTGGAAGTGAATGTATCGATTTGAGGTTGTGTGATGTCTGTATTAAAAATCGAAGCTTGTATTTTGAGGTTGTGTGATGTCTATATTAAAAAGGATCGAAGCTTGTATTTGTGGTGGTTTATCACTTATTTGTGAAGTGTGTTTGTATGCAGTGTTTGTTACAGCTCAGGCTGTGAATGTTCAATTAATATGCAATAATACACAATTTCTTTGTTGATTGTATATCCTTCTTTGTTGGGCAAACCCCATTCTCTTAGGACCCTTTTTTACAAAAAGAATTAATTAACTCAAAAAGAATAAATGAGTTTATATAAAAAGGATGCTTAAAATATTCCGATTCAAGGCTAAAGAATTTCCTCCCGCTTGGTCGAATTAAGTCTCTTTTCAATTTCAAAATCTCCTTGTTGAATGACCTGTTCTCCCTTGGAAATTTCCTACCTCATACGGCTTATCAGTCAATTCTTTTAGGGGTCGTTTTGTAGAGTGTATTAGAAAAAATAATACATGTATTTGCTTTGTGTATTACTAGTACCTTGTTTGATACTCTTATTCAGCCTATTACATTCTATTGTGTATTAAGGTGTCCATTACTAATACCATGAATCTCTACGTATTAGTAATACAATGATTTTAATGCATGCATTAGCATCGTTAAAGACTCAATTATCCCTCAAAACCCTTTTTACATCTTTTCCACCATAAATGCAGAAGATATCTTTGCAAATAATTTTTTTTACTATTTTTAACGCACCAAACCAAACAATACAGACTAAAAAGCATGAGTAACATATATATTTGGTGGGATTCCGTTTCTGTCAGATTGTATATCTGCATTATTTTTCCAATCAAAATGGAATCATGAAGGTTTATTTACAGAATTTGCTTTGCTGGGCATTGCTATTTTTCGAGATATCCATCCTAGTCACAATGGACGTATTTTGGTGAATTGACACATCTACAGAAATCATCAGAGTAACCATAGCAGCAAATATTGCAGCTATCCCAACAATACCAGTTGATGAATACGAAAGGGTAAATTCACCCCCTTTTTTCTCAACTAGTGTTGATATTTATTGTCAGGAAAGACTTTGAGATTAGAGTTTTATGGAAATTGTAATAATAAAACACTTAACTGTTGCTGAGTTGTATAATTGTCTTCACCATCATCATGTATACTGAATGAATTGAGGTTGTCTTTGTGTCAATTTCTCCTTTCTTTTCGGCAATTGGAGATTAATACAATAAATAAGGTGTATATGACAATTCAGAGGCGAACATCTGAAGACTTCGGGTGCACTAATATTACATTAGCTTAAATATGAGCTCTAAGCTGAATTTAAAATGAAAATAATGAAAAATGACTTTAACTGGATTCAAACTCTGGCCTTGATTTCTCTAGCTTATACCAAAAACACAAGGTCACTCCTACACTTTTCATGAGTGCACTATTAACTATATCTTAATTTCTATCAGTTTTTCAAAATAGATATACATATGATTTTTTTCCCAAAGTTAGCGGGTGCACGTACACCCCTCTTAAAGAAGTGTGGATCCGCCTCTGTCTAACATACCCAAAAAAAGAAACAGATAAATCAATGAGGAGTTCGAGTGGTCAAAGAAGCAAAAAGATGAAACTTGTAGGAAGCAGTAAAAAAAAAAAGTCGATTTTTAACATCCTATATTACTAACTATATATAAACAAATCTCGCATAATTAATATTTGCATAACTATAATCAACAATCAAACACCGTCAATTGGTCAGCCCCTGGTTTCATTTCGGAGTTTGCAAGGTTTTGTGGGTAAATTAGATTTGGTCCCGGCTCTGGCCTTGTTTCTCTGCAACTCTGTTTCTATTACATCATATTTTAGCTGAGCAAAAAAGGGCTGTGACCTATTTATTGTAACTCTGTCTTACAAAGTTGAGCAGTAGAAATATTAGTGCCACAATCAGCCGGATACATCACTTTACGCATTGTATCGAGGCATACACGATGTATTCGAACCGGATCACGATACATCGGGACATTTTGGGATGTATGTCCCGATGTATCGGAACATTATAGAATATAATTAGCTCACTATGAGATTTGTGTTAAATCTACTTTTTATTTCTAGCACTTGCTCTTGTCACATTCTTCAGTGACAAAAAGCACACAATGAATTACTCAGAGGCGTATCTAAGGGGGTCACTGGATTCACGTGAACCCATGGTCCCCTCCCGAGATCATATATAGTAGTGTTATATTTTTTTAAAAATATTAAAATATAGATGTGTGAACCCACACTTGAAATATCACATAATGCGATTATGACTGGGTGCACCTCTCTCCGAGATTATAAATTTAAATTTTATATTTATCTTGTTTTATTTTTCTTTCTAATATTAGATAACACTTCTCTAAGTGGTATATTAGTGTGTTTATATATATATATATATAAGAATTAAATTTAGACCTATAATTTTAAATTTTTAATGGTTTTCAGTAATAAAAACCTAAATGTCGAACCGATCAAATTTATATCATAGATCAACCTTTTTATAACAGTGCACCCATCATCTCAAATTCCTGGATACGCCTCTGGAATTACTCCTTTCATCCTGATTAACGTGATAGTATTTGATTATGCACAAAGTTTTAAGAAAGAAAGACGATTTTTGAAGCTTATGATTAATAATAAGTTATAGATATTAGTATAGTTATAAATCATTTAAGAATTAAATTGTTATAAAATATAACATTTTTTTAAACGATATCACATAAATAGGAGCGGAGGGAGTACTAGACTTTATGATTTTTTTCATATCTAATAAATATCATTAACATATGTAATTTCTGTTTTTGTACTTAAACTGAGGAAGTAGTCATAATGACCCGCGGAAGCCAAACAATTAATGTCGACTCGCCACATGTTATGAGATAGCCTTTTCAATATTCGTCGTTTCACATTGAGGCGATAGTTTAACTTTTAGACCTATAAAAGGGGTTTTTGCAGAGAATAAAAGGCATCAAAAAATCCCCAGCAACTTTTAGTCGTTAGAATCTCTTGTTCTTCCTATTCTTGTATTGTATCGCGATCTTGAGGTTTTATTTCCATGTAAATGAACTTGATCAGCCATGATCCATTTGTCTTAAACCTCTATTCATATATTCAACTATTAAACGAAACGATGAAAACAACTATAGTAACATATTTGTTTTATGCCAAGAAAAGTTTTCACCATATACACCGTATATACCATTGGTACATCATAAATAAAATTTCACTATCTATTGAAGCCAAAAGATGCACTTTTCGTTTTCTAGGCAGACAGGACGGACTAATAGAGGTGCAAGGGGTCATAAAATATATGTAAAATAGGGCAAACATTAATTATTTTTGCCTATATTAAAGTTGTTAAATTCCTATATTTGATTGACAATATGTATATTTGAAGTGTCCCACAAATAATTGGTAGGTACATGAATAAATGGATTCAAAAACTATGGACTAATTAATTGTATCATTAACAAGACTGGTAGTTACAAAACAGTATAAGAAAGACAAAAAAGAAAATACAAATTTTGCTATCTATAGGAATCCAATCATCTATCTTTATAAGCCCACAATGAGCATCTTGACAACCCATAATTCCTAACATGGTAGGACTTTTAGATAACAAAAATAAAATTATTATTCTTATGAGGCTGCAATTTTTTCAAAATGTATTAATCTATTATCAGCCAGTCTAGTTTTATATGCTGATTTTTTATACTCAAACCATGTAAATTCTTTGTACAAACTACTATCTTCTCCTTCCATTAGTGATGCCAATGGTGCTATTTTTTCACTCAATGGTGGTCCTCCAAAATATATCATTGATAGTCTTGATTTCACACTATTTGCCAATACCCTATGTTTCACACTCTTGAACCTTCCATTAGTCATAACCTGCAATCGAAATCAAACCGAATAATTTAATTTTTAAGTTATATACACTGATAGTACAAAGAGTTGTTAGTACTCAATAAGTTGTCGATTTTTGTTTCAGGGTCAAATATCTACATATACCCTTTTAGGTGTGGTCCTTTGCGGAATCCTACACATTTTTTTAGTTTGGTGTTGGTTTACGTATGATATTGACCGCTCTGGGACAATTTTGCATGGTTTTCCCTAAAATACCCTAGAAGGTCAAGAATATTCGATATCTTATAAGTAACTCTTTTTTTGTTCTTTCAACTATTAACGTATGACTTTATTCGACGATAGTAAAAAGAAAGAAAGCTCCTCCCGACAACAACATAAAGTGCAAATAAACAATGTACCTGTAATGAGTCACCAACATTGACGAAGAAAGAATTTTCATCAGGTGGGACAGAGATCCAATGTCCATCTTTCAGTAATATTTGGAGCCCCGAAGTGTTATTGGATCTTAATATCGATATGATTTGTGGGTCAGTATGTTCTCCAAATCCAATCAAACTATCATTATTATCATTCAATCCTTCAATCTCTGAACATGGCGGATAGTGATTCAACCTGAAAACAGAGTCGCTTTTTTCGTCCATCAAAAGCTTACTGAAAACATTCGTCGGATGAATCTTTAATCCCTCCGCCAACATTTCAAGAATATCACACGACATTTTCTTCACTGCTGAAACATAATCATTAACCGCAGCCCTGCAATTACAATAACAAAAATCAAGAAATGATAAAAACAAGAATCGGGATTTTAAAACATTACTCTGTTTTCCCCTGTTTTACTCTGTTTTGCTCTGTTTTGCTCTGTTTTAGTATCTTACCGAATGTTTTCTGGATTGACACCTAATATTGATGCGAATTTCTGGTAATTGAATTCGGAGTTTGTCGATACGAGGATATGTTCGACCCAACCACAATCGCCATTTGTTCCGATTTGTTTATTGCCATAGCCAAAAGGATCAGCAGGCCCTGCTTTTAGTTTCTCAGATAGGGGAGAAGAGAAGAATTTGATGGCTTCGGATTCAAGTTTACTTATGAATTCCATAGGGACATCATGGTTTATGACTTTGAAGAATCCGAATTCTTCGCAGGCATTAACGATGAGGTTTTTGGAGTCGGGTTTAGAGAGGTCAATCAATGGAACACCATTGAAGAATGAGGTTTGTTTGGACATGGAGAGTTTTATGTTGACAAGTATTTGGTATGTATGAGTTTTTGTGTAGTTGTGAACACTTGGTATTTATAGGGAACTCTTGACTCCTAAACCCCACCTTCACACTATTGAGCATATGCAAGATTTTATGTAAGCGCGTGAAAATACTTAATGAATTAGTTGATAAAAAATGAGTTGCTTAGATGGTAACCAGTAAGGATCCTTATTTTTAATCGTATGATTCTAAGTTTGAGTCACTAAAAAACGAAAAGAATGAAAACTCATTGAAATGGGTATAAAAAAAAATGGGTTTATTATCGTTCGGGTCTCGAACTTTGGGATCCTATCGCTTCCTTTCGATATATTGATGTTTTTAAGTAATATTATTGATATAAAGCAAATTTTAGGAATTGTTGTATCTCTGATACAGAGAATTTTAGAAATTATTGTGGCTATGATATTAGAGCAAATTTGGAAAACTCACGATATATTTCGTAATTATCCAAACTATTATTATGTTTGATTAGGTATCAAACTATAACTATTTCTAAAAAATTCCTAATATTATTGTCCCGACTATGTTAGTCTATTACAAATATATATAACTAAATTTTTCAGCGGAACGATTTTGAGTGACACCACTTCATTTAATACACACCATACTTTTGGAAGAAACTTATTTTGCATTCTTGTATGTTCTATATGAAATTTCATCGCTTGCCAATATGTTTTCTTTTTGATAAACGACTTCCAATGTTAAGTAATTGACTTGACACAAAAACGTGACGACAATTACATCCACCAATCAATATATTCTTATAAATAGTAAGACGATAGGAACAATCTAAAGTAACTCGTAGATTATTTGAATTTACAGACTATTATCCATTTAAACAAATCAAGAATTTTTATATTTTTTCATATTGTCTTTAATATTAAATTAACTACATAAAGTAATAGTAGTAGGAGTCAAATTCATGATAGTAAAATATAATTAATAAGATTAGGTTAATTAAATACACTTCTAATTAAGAATTTTTCAAAGAATATGTCATATCAACACGAGACAGAACATGACACTTTTCTAATTAAATTATTTGCCAATTAATAGAGAGAATGAACAATCTTTCAAACATAAATGATTTGCTATTTAAGTGGTAGATGAAATGGCTACATTTTCAATAGTATGATTAAATAAAAGTCCCACTCAGTAGGCTATAGGTACAGTAGAGGGATGCACTTGGTCTAATCAACTGTAACAAATTAAATAACACGGCATAATAAATAAAACATCTATATATAAAAATATAAATAGTGATGCTTTTTCAACTAATTAATCAGAACAACGGATCGAAATTCAATTGTGAATTTGAGTACTATACATTTAATAGTACAACAGATTCATATAATCGATCATAACTTATTTATATATATTCCGTTCATCCCAATTTATAGTATAAATCATAAAAGTTAATTTTAACCCACAACAACTTTTTCATGTCAACTTTCTAGTCGAATCAGTGCTGAATATTCACTAAAAAGTTAAAACTAATAAATTGTTCTTCAAATAAAACATGTACAAGAAATTAATTCATTACCACCATTGTCCTAACAAAACAAGGGAATTTCAGCATGTATTTTTTTTTAAAGGTTTTACTTATTATAAATCAAGTTATTATAATATGTTTTGTTTCCCAAGAAAAAGATATTGTGTTCTTTTTAGGACGTAAAGAATGTATTTTAAAACAAGTTTACTTACTCAATTAATTAAGTATTCCCAGATTAAAAATAATTTAATTAATTAATTAATTTAGCAAGATTTGATCCACTGATTATGACTTTTAAGTAAGGCTTAACTTTAAATTATTTTTTCTTTTCAACATTGGTAGGCATTTGATATGACACCTTCTAAAATTATTATTAATGATGCATAAATCAATATTCATAAACTTCAAAGAAATATCTTGATATACAAGTACACATTAAAAGTAATTTCTCTCAAAATTACCTATAATAATAACATTATTTGTCTTACTCCCTCGGTCCAACAATAGTTGTCCACTATTTACTTGACACACCCCTTAAGAAACTATAAATAGAAGGGTAATTTATTATATCACACTTTGAATATAATAAATACAATGTATTGAAAAATGTAATGAGGAAATTACTATAATTAATGATAAGGGTAAATTAGGAACTAAGTGCAAAATTATCCATTGATTTCATAAAGTAAACAAGTATTATTAACATCCCAAAATAGTATAGTGGCAACTATTATTGAACGGAGGGAATAATATTTTGTTCATGTCATATGTGACGTTTATGTGTGTTTATTATAC
Source organism: Solanum chiquidenum (assembly GCA_029582725.1). Classification (NCBI taxonomy): domain Eukaryota; kingdom Viridiplantae; phylum Streptophyta; class Magnoliopsida; order Solanales; family Solanaceae; genus Solanum; species Solanum chiquidenum. The sequence goes on from JAJOOS010012057.1 coordinate 18,351, forward strand.
TACTACATAAGATACATATATCGATCTGTTTATTTTAAAAGGCTCGTTTATGTATTATGTCGGAGATTTATTTGGGTGATGGTCCATAGTGAGGAGGAGTCAACTTCAGCTGAGTAGTCAGTCAAATCCATTTGGATGATGGGATCCCTTGGTTTCCCCTTCCACATGTTTTCTCTTCTGGGCTATTCTTCTTCCCATATTCTCCTGTTTTTTTCCTATCTTTTTCAAATTTAATGCTCTGTCATCATCACCAATTAAACATTGTCTTTTCATTTTCAAAATAAATGCTCTTATTCAAAATATCATATATTTTAAAATTATATTTTTATAATTTATTTACACTTTAATTATAACATGTGTTTGTAGCCAAAAAAAGAAGAAGAATTTAACATGTTTAAGATCATAAATTTAATGCTGATCGGCTAAGAATTCGCATGTTCAGAAAATATATGGAATGAAAATTATGATGTTGAAATGGATGTGAAAACATATTAAAAGAGATAAGATTGATTTATAATGGACCTAAAGGGTAATGAAAGTTTCTTAGGTCTATGAGAAGACTGAAATTGAGGGTGGTGAAAGGATGAAATGTGGGGAAAAAAGAGTGAAATTAGGGCTTCTATGTGGAGGTGGGTAAGGCTGGCCACCGGAACGGGTTGTATCGGTACCGTTCCGGTACCGTTCCGGTACCGTTCCGGTCCATTCCGGTCCGGTAGTATTCGGGACGGGACGGGATACATTGAACCGGTACACGGAACGGAACGGTATCATAATTTGGTACCGGTACCGGTTCATCCCGGTTCATTCCGGTTCCGTTCCGGTACCGGTCCGATCCCGATAAATCATTTTTAATTAAAATAAAAAATAATATTTTTTTCATTATTTACTTTTATTAGCATTTCTTTTTTATTTATTTAATATTTAAAATTACAAACTTAAGTTATTTAACTTATAAGTTATAAGTTATACTTATAACTTATAAACTTCAAAAGATTCAAATCTTTAAAACTTATAACATAACTACATAAGCTCAAAAACTTTATTAAACTTAACTTACAAA